>CABHPQ010144083.1:40803-62303 GCA_902168405.1 Peromyscus aztecus | reverse complement strand
CCTTTCAACTGTTTTGTTGATTTGGTAGGCATTAAAAGCAGGGAAAAACTTGATCAGGCCCTCTGAATGGGTGAGACAGTTGATTGGCTTTACCTGTTTGGGAGGCATCCAGGCAGTGGGACTGGGTCCTGTGCTCAGTGCATGAGTTGGCTGTTTGAAACCTGGGGCTTATGCAGGGTCACTTGGCTCGGCCTGGGAGGAGGGGACTAGCCCTGCCTGGAATGACTCTACCAGGTTGATCTCAGTCCTTGGGGGAGGCTTTGCCCTGGAGGAGGTAGGAAATGGGGGGTGGGCTGGGGAGAAGGAGAGGGGGGAAGGAAGGGGGAGAAAAAGGGAATCCATGGCTGATATGTAGAACTGAAGTGTATTGTAAAATAAAATTAAAAAAATGAAAAAAAAAAAACAGGGAAAAATCCAACAATCATCACATTTCCTTCACCAGGATAAATGATAGTTGATTCTGACTAAGCACTCACTGCTCCTTCTGTAGGAGCACACAAGAATAGGAATCTGCAGAAGGGAAGAGATGAAAATTCAAAGGAACAATATTTTAACAATATCTGGCCCCCAAACACATAGCAAAATTGTCAGGAGAAAGACGGTGTTTCCAAAAGCACAGGGGTAAGTTTTGTCTACTACTCTACTGTGACACTGTAGACTTGATGCATTTTAGTGAAAAATGTGCCCACATTGGAAACTCTGCACAGCAAAGGAGGTGAATCACTGTGTATATAATGGCCTTTGCTTATAGTGATAAATTAATATAGGTTAAATAATTTTACCCTGTTCACTGATATTGTAATGTACAAGCAGAAATTGAAGTGGGTGTTATTGTGGGCACATGGTAACTATCACTGACTTTTCTTCAACTATTGTCTTCAATTATTTGTAAGCACAGCTGAAAGTGCAGCCTCCTTCTTTAAAAGACAACAACTTGTTTCCTACAGGGAATCCTCTAGTCTCATTTTAGTAGGGGATATTTAAAATATTCTTAAACCAATGACAATATGACTGAGAGTAGACATTACAGAAGGGTTTGAGGAATTTTACTTGAAAAATAAATGCATAAATGTCTTCATAATTTTATATTTGTTCCATGATACGATGGTAAAAATTTACTTTTCTCTTTTGCAGAGTAATAAAAACAAAATGCAGACGGTAATCCTCCATTTGTGAGTACTACAGCAGCTTCTCTGTAGATCACTGAGCACAGATGGTGAGAGGGTTCCTATATCAGAAAACCACTCAGCATGAACTGTCACCTTGCATCCAGTTTCCTGTATCTTGAGGAAGACTATTGTGGCTCACCACAGGTTTTAATAATAACCTAATGCCTGATACCTTGTAATTCTTCTTTAGAAATGGGTTGTTTTTGAAGTAATCAAATTATAATAGGTAAACTGTGCATGGGCTTCATATTATTTGGATTCTATAATAAATTACAGCTTAGATAAAGAATAAAGTGTTATAACAACAATGAAAGGGTGTCTAAAATTGTCTGTAGTGGATTCCAAGAGACAATTCTTTCTCCATCCATTTTAGAGTATAAAAGACACAGTGATACCTTTTTATCCTCTATGTTCTAGGATCATGGGGTCTATCCTTCTTTTGTAAGAAGATACAAATATTTAATTCTGTGTTACAATCATACTGGAAAAAGGATATCAGTAAATAAATGGGTGAGTTCATGAAAGATTAATTTTAAGACTGACATGCCTTTTTCCAATTCCTTCAATACAATTTTGAGTGTTTGTTATTGTTTACATTCCTGTTTGGAGTCTGAAATTAGCTGTTTAACTTTAGCTCTCAGAACTCCTACATTCCATGTTCAGTCCTATGTATCCTGAAACAAAGTTCATTTATCAGTGTGAGAAGACAAATGTGACTAGCTCCTAGACATCACATGGTTGTTACATACATGAATGAATCATAACCGTGTTTATATGTGTAAGACTTCAAAGAGATCAAGAAATTAAGCACCTTTAGCATAGAAAGGTGGTTGTTTCATGATGCTCACACTTAGTTGAGGGGTTGCAGATTTTTTTAGTATTTGATTTTATTCTTTGATTAGAAAATTTAAATTGATATAAAACTCATCAAGATAGAAATGAAAGTAACCCTCTACAGGCTAGATATGGTAACAACTGGCAAGGCAGGATATGTCTTATCTGCAGTAGTGGCACAAATGTTCTATTGGTAACCAATTACTTTCTTATTGGATTGAAGCTATGCTCAGTAGACAGACATGCATTCATGGTGAAATAATCTGGCTAAGATCCCCAAGGGCAAATCACTCCTATTAATTATCTAAGTGAACATGGTATCAAACAGTCCTCTAAATCATATCTCCATATTTCCTGGTTAGTGCAACACTAGACATCATTAGAGAAGCACATTTGTGCAGTGGAAAGTCGTTACCACAGAAACCCAGAACATCAGAGTGCAGAGAATAAGTGACAGTAGAATGGTCAGCCACATTTTGAAATATATATCAACCCACTGACCACCATGAAGGGAGACAAGAACAGGTTTTCAAGAATCAGAGGTTAGGGACTACCTGATCAAAACAATATCTTCTGTACAAAATAGGACTGCTGTACTCATGAACTAATACCAACTATGTTTGCCAGAACAAAGCCTGTAGATGAACAATCCATTTAACCAAAAATAGAGATGGGAGTGTCTCCTTAAACCCCATGGCTAACTGAGAAGCTACTGGACTGTGACAGCCTCCAGAAGAAGGAGAATCAGTTTTTAAAAAAGGTATGGCACCTGCTAGCTCAACCATGCTGTAATAAATGATCTCATAGCCATTAGTATATGGGTAACACTTATGGCACAGTGGCTTACATAAAATATGGAGGATAAAATGCTGAAGGTGAGGTGAGGGCTACATCTTGAAGGACTTTGTGGTGAGTATGATGGAAATATGAGGGATTATATACTCAGAGAGTTAATGGAAATATTATATAAAATTGAAACTCAATAAAAATATGTAGACATATACAAAAAAAGCAAAACCCACAGAACACCACAACATACAACATAACATTATTAATTAGAAAGTGAAGTCCATCTGTATAAAAATTTAAACATCAATTCCAAGAGAACACAATCAGTAATTTTGAATTTTCAATAAAAGGTGAGATATTAGTCTATTCACCCATATTTTGAATTTTATATAAGGCATAGATTCTAGTTACTAATATTAAATTATAGGGTTCATTTCTGCCAGAAACAATTTTCTCATTCATGAATTCCTTTAAAGTTTCATGTCACCACGGTCTCCTTCCCTGCTCTCCCACTCCCTCCTCACTCCAGCTCTACCCTCCCATTTCCTTATGTTCTTACCCCCCATTCCTTGCCCTCTGCTACCCCTCCACCCCCAGCTCATTCATGCATATCCTATCCACTTCTACTGCACTGGGCTATGTAGATGTAGCTAACCGTCTTATTAAATAAGAAACACAGAGCCAAGGTAAAGATAAAAGCCCAAGAGGTCAGAGCTATAGGAGCTTACCCGCGTGCTGCTGGCTAGCTTCTTCCGCCAAGAAACCTCTCCGAAAAGGAGCTACTTCCTGTGCGTTTGACTTATAAAGAGTTCTGGTTCTTCCTTCTCATTGGTTGTAAACCCAACTACGTGGCTGTCTCATCACTGCCTCTCTGTACAGACCTCCAGGTCTATGGTTGGTATTGAGATTAAGGGCGTGTGTCTCCAACGCACAGAGATCTACCTAGTTCTGCTTACCAAGTGCTGGGATTAAAGGCATGCACCACCACCGCCCTGGCTTTCCCTATGGTTTGCTAATAACTCTGACCTCTGGGCAACTTTATTTATTAACATACAAATAAAATCACATTTCAGTACAAATAGAATACCACTATAGGGCTATCTATGTGTCCCTCCCTGTCAGCTAGCCTCTCCTAAGCCATGGGCTTCAGTCTAGCCATCCCTTGACCTACATCATGGGAGTGGGAAGAGGCAGGGTGCCGGGGAAGCTCTTAAGAATCCACAGGGTTCTCATTCCTTCGCCCCCCGCCCCTCACCACCCCCACTCACGTCCAGACAGTTCATGTAGATCTCATCCATTTCTCCTTCATTGGGCGATCCCCGTGTCTCTCCTGGGGTCCTGCGATCCAGGTAGCCTCCCTGGTGTTGTGAGTAGCTGTCCAGTCATCCTTGTTCCGCCACTAGTATTCTCCTATGAGTGGGTGCATACCATATTTGTCTTTCTGAGTTTGGGTTACCTCACTCAGGAGGATTTTCTCTAGATCCCTCCATTTGCCTGCAAACCTCATGATGTCGTTGTTTTTCTCTGCTGAGTAGTATTCCATTGTATATATGTACCACAGTTTATTTATCCATTCTTCGGTTGAAGGGCATCTAGGTTGTTTCCAGGCTCTGGGAGCGGGAGGTCCCGACTGGATCAAGAACAGAGAGGGAACACAGGGAATGTTCGTGAGAGATGAAGACCACATGAGAATAACAAGAAGCAGAGTGTAGGAGAGGCCCACAGAAATCCACGGAGATGCCCCCACAGTAGACTGCTGGCAATGGTCGAGGGGTAGCCCGATCAGACCTACCCTGGTGATAGGATGGCCAAACACCCTGATTGTCGTGCTAGAGGCCCCATCAAGTGACTGAGGGAGCTGGATGCAGATATCCATGGTCGGGCCCTGGGTGGAGCTCCGGGAGTCCAGTTGGCAAGAAGGAGAAGGGTTTGTGTGAGCGGGAGTTGTTGGGACCGGAGATGGATGGAATACAGAGACAAGTGGCCAGACTAATGGAAACACATGAACTGTGAACCAATGGCTGAGGGGCCCCCAACTGGATCACGCCCCCGGAATGGGTGAGACAGTTGATTGGCTTGATCTGTCTGGGAGGCATACAGGCGGTTGGGCCGGATCCTGTGCTCAGTGCATGAGTTGGCTGTTTGAAACCTGGGGCTTGGTAGAGACCCTTGGCTCAGCCTGGGAGGAGGGGGCTAGGCCTGCCTGGGCTGAGTCCACCAGGTTGATCTCAATCCTTGGGGGAGTCTTTGCCTCGGAGGAGATGGAAATGGGGGTGGGCAGGGGGACGGGGTGGGAGGGGGGGAGGAGGACGAGGCGGGAGGAGGGAGAACGGGGGAACCTATGACTGATATGTAAAGTTGAATTATGTTGTAAAATAAAATAAAATAAATTATAAAAAAAAAAAAAGAATCCACAGGGATGACCCCACCTTGGACTTCTGGCAGTTATCGAGGGGGTGCCTGGACTGTTCTACTCTGGTGACTGGTCTAGTGAATACCCTAACTGTCATCATAGAACCTTTATCCAGTGACTGATGGAGGCACATGCAGAGATCCGCAGCCTGGGGCCAGGCTGAGCTCTAGGAATCCAGTCATGGGAGAGAGGAGGGATTCCGATTTCACGGTGAGGTTGAGATCATGATGGGAAGACATGCAAAGATGACCTGCCACCCTGGTAGAGCATGAACTGTGGACTAGTGGCTGTGGAGCCCCCATGGGAATGGACTAGGCCCTCTGGATATGTGAGACAGTTGTTTAGCTCAAACTGTTTGGAGCACACACAGCGAGTGGGGGGCGGGGATCAGGATCTATCCCTGGTGCATGGGCAGGCTTTTGGGAGCCGGTGCCTGTGGCACCTTGCGCAGCCTTGGTGCAGCAAGGAGGGGCTTGGACCTGCCTGGGATTGATATTGGGCTCTGCTGACTCCCCATGGGAGATCTTGACTTGGAGGATGTGGAGATGGGGCATGGCTGGGGAGAGAGGGCTGTGGGGGTGGGAGGAAGAAGGAGGTGGTATCAGTGGGTGATATGTAGGGTGAGTAGAAAACTTCTTAATAAGAAAATGGAAAAAAAAAGAAAAAATAATTAAATTAAATGTTAAATGGAGACCTTGGTTTCCTTAATTTTTCAGTAAAAATCCTAATATAAATATTATGTAGCTTTAAATACTTTCCTTTATAAGTGGAATTAGAATTCTCAGAACAGAAAGTCTACAAATATAATCACATAAAAGAAATTGAGGACTAGATGAAAAGACATGGAAATTCCAGCCACCCTGCTTTTTCTCAAATAAAAACTTTAAAAAAATGTTATATGAACACAAGCATTCAGATGCCATGACTGTCAGTCTGATAGCCAAGATGCTAATTATCCAATATCGACACGTTGGACAAAGTTATTCATGTCTCAAGCAAGAAAGAATGAAAAGACACAGTATTTTATCATGCTACCTAAAATGACACTAACTTAGAACTTATTAATGACTTATATCTGGGATTTTCCATTAAATATTTTCAGGCTAGTGTTGGTAAGGAGCACTGAAACCATGGATTCTGGGATATTGAGTAATTATATCATGTTTTGTTTTTTTGAGACAGGGTCTTTCTGTGTATCTTTGGTTGTCCTGGAACTTCCTCTTTAGACCTTGCTGGCCATGAACTCACAGAGATCCCTCTGCCTCTTCCTCTTGAGTCCTGGGATTAAAGTCATGCACCACCATTGACAAGCTGATGATATCATTTTTTAAACAGCCAAATAACACTCTATTGTTCAAATTTACCACATATCCTCTCTTATGGAACACATACACACATATGACATGAACTCCGAAAGCAGCTACTTGTGTGGAGTAAGAAAATCACTAGTACAATGAGTGACAATGTGGGAAATAAAGGAGCAATCACCAGTAAAGTACACTGGTACACACATATGGAAACACCACACTAAATCCCATTATGTTATGCACTAATTTAAAAACTAACAATAATTAGCAGAAAGAAAGCCTTAATCCTGATTGCTGTGATCAATAAAGATTAAGTTTTGAAAAATGAATTTTCTCATTTTCATATGAACATCTACTCCCATCACATCTGTCTATATCCACATCTTACACAGTCTTAGGCAGCTCATCACAGAACCAGGGGGCATGCATATGTTAAGTGTTGATTTTTAAATATTCCACAAGATTCAGAGAACACCAGCCCTGTGTACCTAATCTACAATACTAAATATCATCTACCATCCTTCACACCAAGTCGTTGCTCTATGTTTCTGCTGCATGCTCTGTAGGCCATATCATCTAAAGGTGTTTCCTCAGCCCACACTCATCAATGAGCTCTCCCACTGGCAATACATATTCTAGAATGCAGCCAAAAATATATGAGCATGACAATGGAATAAGAACAGCTTACACATTGAACACAGGCTTTATTCCCAGTTACTAATGGGTTCTAATCTACTGAACACAATGCTGCTTTGGAGTCACTTCTGGATTCTAAGATAACCAGAAATGCATAGATAATGAAGGATAAAGTTGAAGAAATAGGTCATCAGAAGGAACTGATTTCAGGGAAGCAGTTCATGTTTCATAACTCAAATACTCAGCTTAGTTTCTCATGGAGAATGATGGCCTGGGCATTTCTGGACACAGTATAAGCCAAGGAATTTCTGGATTTGACCTGATTATTGGAGCTTTACACAATGGAGTGCAGGGATACTGGTTGGTTATATGGTCTCTGTGACTGGTGGAGCATGGGCCATACTGCTCATGCTCTATGAATGGTGGATGCCATACACATGAGACTGAGGCTCTCTGATTTGCACTTGGGAATAGAACACACAGTGTGTCCTCATGAACTCTGATTGTCATGGGTCGTTTCAAATCTTTACCTTCACATTCTGCTGAGATCATTTCTAATGGTGTTCAAACAAAGAACTTATTGACACTGTCCTGGGACCAATCTGCCCAACATTGCTTTCTCCCATGGGCATTAATACCCAGGGATATGAGTTGATGTCACAGGACCTGAGGCTGAGATGTCCTTGGATATATTTTCCAACCAATGTTTTTACCTTTGCTGTGGACATCAGCTGCAGAGCCCTAGGTCAGAGAGTGCTTGACATTTCTTCAGGGTAGTGGAGCCATCTGGAGGGCAAGTCATCTCATCCACATAAGTGATCTCTCCAGTAGGCAGCAGACATAAAAGCAGATGTGTATACATGGGCATCCATTTGATAAACTGCTATGCCTCCACAGACCACACTACCAGCTTAGAGATTTGGAGACAGGACCTGATGCTTACTCTCCATTTCTTCTTCTGGATCCTGAACATCCCCCTCCTCATGTCCAACCTCACTCACCCCAAGTGTTTTTGGAGAATGAAGCAGAATGAAGACAAGCATGGAGATGTGGTGACAGGTTGTGTCTTTTACCTTATTGCAGTGCAGAGACCGGTGGGGAAAGAGTATTTCCGGTTTGCCTTGGATGTGCTGTAAGTGTGTTTGCATTTTTCATGTAAATGTCATGATATATAATGCGTGATAGGTGTGCGAATGGGCAGAGCAATGCTGGGAACTTCTGTCCTTTCTCCCAATCTTATCACCAAGAACTGATGGAAAATATATTTTGATTTTTAATAATCACTGTTTTCCCACTATCAAGCTGTGAGACTTTTTAATTTTTTTCCAATTAGCCTCCATTACAAGGATGAAAACCAAGTTGAAAACAGCATTCTTTACTTTGTTTTTTCATAGGTAGCCTTCCTTTTCACAGGTGCAATTGTGAGGTAGCCAGTGGTGTCCTAAGACAAGAAACTCCAGACTACTACAATGATTTCAGTAGTAACAAGGTGCATTTCTAGTCTCTTACTGACTCTGCTAATGTCACATGTATCAGCGTGTGACTCCTAGTGCAGAGGCACGGTCTCTAATATTTGTACCACTCCTCACTGGGGAGAGTATCCATGTAGCCATTTAGTTCAGTTTTCAGATACTCTGCATGTGATCACTCCACACCTCAGAAGCTGTGATGAGAAGATGTATGAGATCTGTCTACTGTGAGGTACTTGGGTGTGTCCTTTGTCCTTCCCTCATTTGAACACATGCACAGTCACAGGCTTTAGGGATTACAAAGACCAGGTCTATCTCTATCTTCAAAGTCAAAAAGGAATGTCTGCATTTCAAACGCTGTGTTTCCATCCTGAAAAAGCTGGGACATCACTTACAGTGGTGACTGCTTCCTCCCCTTCTCACTTCCTGTAGAGGCAAGAGCTGCCTGTGGTAGCTGTCAACGTTTGAGAACTGGGATGGGGAGACTACACACTGGGTCATCTCTGCTACTGTAAAATATGTATGTGTCTGATGTTTTTAAGTCTAAATATTTTATTTTCTGATACTTACATTTACCTCTATTCCTCTTTTTCTTGATTTGTTTTTTATTAAGGGATTTTTAATTTAATTTTATATACCAACCACCTATCTTCCTCTCTTCTCTCGTCCCATTCCCCTATCTTCCCCCCTTCCCAAGCGACTATTCATTCCCTCCTACAACAAGGTGTCCTCTCGTGGGGATTCAGCAGAGCCTGGTACATTCAGTAGAGGCAGGTGAAGGCCCTTCCTCTGCACCAAGGTTGTGCAAGATGTTCCACCATAGGTAGTGTGCACCAAAAAGCCAGCTCCTGTACCAGGGATGGATTCTGATCCTACTGTAAGGGGGCCTGTTAATCAGATCATTACACAACTGTCTGCCTTATGCAGAGAGCCTAGTCTAGTCTCATGGAGGCTCCACAGCTGTTGGGCAAAGTTCATGAGGTCCCACTAGTGTGGTTTGGTGTTCTCTGTAGATTTTCCTATCATGATCTTGATGCCCCTTGCTCATAGAATCCCTCTTCTCTCTCGTCGACTGAACTCCTGGAGCTTATCCTGGTGCTTGGCTGTGGATCTCTGCAAATGCTTTAATTAGTTACTGGATGAATGCTCTATGATGACAGATAGCGTATTTACTGATGTGATCACTGGGGTAAGCCAGTTCAGGCACGGTCTCTACTACTGCTAGTACTCTAAGCTGGGGTATCCTTGTAGCATCCTGGGAACTTCCCTAGTACTCAGTTTCTAGCTATCCCCATGATGTCTCCCTTTATCATGGTATCTCTTTCATTGCTCTCCCACTCCATCCCAATTCCAGCTCAATCATCTTATTCCCTAATGTTCTCTTGATTAATTTTTTAAAGTAATCATCTTCATATTATTGAGTATTCGTGTGTGTGTGTGTGTGTGTGTGTGTGTGTAAGATTCCCCCATCTACTAATGATATATTCAGTTTCTTCATTATTTTGATGTTTTCATTAGGGAAGTCCTTTAAGTTTTTATTAAGTTTATTTTACCATATTTCCGAGGCAATAGTGAACTCGGTTTCTTTAATTTCTTTCTCAGCAAATGTGTTCTTTGTATGTAGGGAAGCAACTGAGTTTTGTGGTAATTGTGTATTCTGACATTTTGATGTAAATAAGTTTCTGTGGAGTGTTTAGGATCTCAAATAGGGAAGCCTGTTGTTGGTTTCTTTTTTATTCTTTGTCTGTTTTGGGGGCCCACCACCCAGTTCCCAAATAAATACATGGAGTCTTTTTCTTACTTGTGACTACGTGGCCTTAGCTTGGCTTTTTTTTAGCCAGTTTTCTTAACCTAAAATATCCCCTTTACCTTTTGCCTCTGCCTTTTTTCTTTCTCTATTTCTGTATTTCTTTCTTGACTTCTTACACTGTGGCTTGGTTTGTAGCTGGATGGCTGGCCCCTCAAGTCCTCCATTCTTCTTTTTCTTACTTCTCAATATTTTCTTCCAAAATTTATCCTCCTTTTTATCCTGTCTGTCTGACAGCAATTTCTGTCCTTTCTCTTGCCTAGCTACTGGCCATTAAGCACTTTATTAGGCCAATTAGACGGGCAAAGTAACACAGCTTCACAAGGTTAAATAAATGCAACATAAAAGAACGCAACACATGTTCACATCATTAAAACAAATGTTCCACAGCATAAAGAAATGTAACAATTCTCAAAGTAATATTTTTCAATGGAAGCATGTCTTCTTCAAGGGAGGAAACTTGGGCTTCTTGCTTTCCTATTTGTATCCCTTGTATGTCATCTCTTGTCCTTTTTCTTTGGCTAAGACTTCAATCACTGCATAGCATAAACTTCTGGAGAAAGAAGCTGGACATAGTGGTGAACTACGTTAATCCTAGCACTCAGGAGGCAGTGGCAGACCGAACTGTGTGGTATGAGGCTAGCATGCTTTGCATAGTATGTTCTAGACCAACCAGAGTTACCTCCGTGGTAGATCAAAAAAAAAAAAGGACCCCAAATGGAATGGCACTATTAGGAGGTATGGCCTTGTTGAAACAAGTGTGTCACTGTGGAGGCAGTCTTTAAGATCTCTTTTCTCAAACTTCCTAAGTGTGACATTCAGTCCACTTCCTGTTGTCTCTGAGACAATATGTAGGCCTCTCAGATCTAGCACCACATCTGCCTGTGTGCTGCCATGCTCCCCATCCTGATGATAATGGACTGAACCTCTGAAATTATAAGCAAGACACCTCAATGAAATGCTTTTATTCATAAGAGGTGGCATGGTCATGGTGTCTCTTCAGATCAATAAAACCCCTAAGATACCTTTTATGACTCTGTCCCATCCTTACTCCCAAAATGGACTATATGAAAGCCCTTATCTTTTTCTTGGTTTTAGCAGAAATAGCGAGTTTCTTTCTGTTTATTACATTGTTGGCTCCTTGTCACAAATATTATTACAGTGCCAGTATATATTTCAGTTTGCTCTGTTGCTGTTAGAAAACCTGACCAAAAGAAACCTGTAGAGGATACATTTTTATCTAACTTGCCTTTCCTGGTGACTGTCCATCACTGAAGGAAGACTTGTCCGAAACTCCAGCAGGAGCAAAGGCAAGAACCATGGAGGAACATTGCCTACTGGCTTGCTCTGAACAGCTTGCTCAGTTTGATTTTTAATACAACCCAAGACTATCTGCTCAGGGATGGTATGGCCCACAGTGAGCTTTGTCCTCATATATCAATCAACAGTCAATAAATGCCTTCAAAGACATGTGTACAAGCCAATCTGATGGAGGTAACTTTCCCCTAAAGACTTTATTTTCCAAGATATGTCTGTGCTTGAGTCTCATGGACAAAAATTAACCAGTATAGTATAGTATAGTATAGTATAGTATAGTATAGTATAGTATAGTATAGTATAGTATAGTATAGTATCCTTTTATTCTTTTCTTATTTTGGGCTTTTGACACAAAAAGAGGTTGAATTTTGTCCCAAGTATTTTTTGCATCTATCCAGATGGCACTGTGATTCATTTCTTTTTTTATTTTTTATTTTTACTTTTTTATTAAGAGATTTTTCATTCATTCTTCTCAACAAAAGAATCTCAAATGGCTGAAAGACATTTAAGGAATTGCTCAATATCTTTAGTTATCAGGGAAATATGAAAAAATGACTCTGTGATACCATCTTACACCTGTCAGAATGGCAAAGATCAAAAACACTGAAGACAGCTTATGTTGGAAAGGATGTGGAGCAAGTGGAACATTCCTCCACTGTTCGTGGGAATGCAAACTTGTACAGTCATTTTGTAAATCAGTATTGTGTTTTCTTAGAAAATTGGGAATCATTCTCTTCCAAGAACCAGCTATACCACTCTTGGGCATATCCCCAAGGAATGCCCAATCATACCACAAGGACACATGCTCAACTATGTTAATAGCAGCACTATTTATAATAGCTAGAACCTGGAAACAACCTAGGTGCCCCTCAAGTGAAAAATGGATAAAGAAAATGTGGTACATATACACAATGGAGTACCACTCACCAGAGAAAAACAATGACATCATGAAGTTTGCAGGGAAATGGGTGATTTATTTCTTAAGCCATTTATGCAATACATTACATTTACAGATTTCCTTATCCTGAGCCATTGTTACATCTTTAGAAAGAAGCCTATGATCATGGTGAATGATTTCATCTAAGGAGTTCTTTAATTTGTTTTAAAAGCACTATATTAAGTGTCTTTAAATAGCTGGTCATGATGGAGTATGTCTGTAATCCCAGCACTCGGGAGGCAGATATAAGCAGTCTCTGATGAGTTCAAGATCAACCTTGTCTATATGTTGAGTTCAGGATAGCCAGGGAGACATAACTGACCCCGTCTCAAAAAGATAAAACAGTGTTTTATTAAATGATTATATTAATTTTGTTTTGAATAAATCTTGTTTGGATATCAGGTTTACACTGTCTTCACATACGTATTTAGATAGTACTTCATCCATTTCTGTTGATAGAATAATTTACTAGCTTAATAGCATTGGTGTTAGGTATTGGAAGCTTTATTTGCATCCAGCAGTGACTACTACTAGTCTTGCGTGTTTTTAGTTGGAAGATTTTTTTTTTATTACTGTTTCAATCTCAGTCCTTACAGTAGATTTGCTTAAGGTGTTTGCCACATCTTGGTTTAATTTTCCTACCAAATACCTAAAGAAAATGCAACAAGAATGTCATTCAAGCAACCTTCAGTAGTTTGAAGGAAAATAATATAAATAATGATATTTTAGAAATTCATGTCCCTGACACCAAAACCAGATAAGGAATCATCAAAACAGAAAAAAAGGAAAAGGCAATTATTTGCAAATATCACTGATGTACTTAAACCAAATATTCTCCAGAAAATACATGGAATCCAAATTCAAGTATGTATCAGCAAGATCCACTCTGGACTAGGTGGCTTCACTCCAGGGATGGAATGATGGTTTAACACCAAAACTCAGTGAATGTCACAGACAGTTTTAATAGACAAGGCAGAAATACATGATCATCTCAACAGATGCAGAAAAGGCATCTGACAATCTACAGTATCCCTAAAACATTAGGGATAGAAGAATAATGTCTCAATGGGATGAAGGCTGCACAGGACAAACCCATGTCCAACATTACATCAAATGGAGTATAAGTGAGATCCTTCCCTTAGAAACACCGAAGGAGGGAAGATGCTCATTTGTATATCACAAAAATAAGACTTGTTCATATTCTGCTAAAACAATAAGCCCAGAAAAAGAACAGAACAAATCAAGAAACGAAGTCAAACTATTTCACCAGCAGATGGTATGAACTTGTACATGAGGTGGTCAATACTCTGTGAGTGTGTCTTAGACCTAATGAATACCATCAGGAAAAGAAGAGAATACAAAATCAAGATACAAAATATCATTTTTGTGTACAAGGAATGATGATACTGAGAAAGAAGTCAAGAAAGCAACCACAGTTACAATAACTTCCCCACAATAAAATACCTGGGAACTATATGCAACCAAGGAACTCAACAGTCTTTAAGGTGAAAAATTGGTAACCGTGAGGAAAGAAAGAGACGACAATAGAAGATGAAACTATCTGACATGTTGATGGGTTGGCACAATCAATGTGTACATTAATACTTGGTTACATTACACAAATAATGTAAGATTCTATGCAATCTCCATCAAAATTCCATGAAAACATGACAAAAAAACAGGAAAAAAATCCAAAATTTCACATAGAAAATCAGATTCCAGATAAACCAAGCAAAGGTGAAGAAAGGAACCAATGCTGGAGGTGTCACAATACTTGTGTCCTATTTATAACCTAGGACAATAGTAACAGAGGAAAACAGTGCTAACTCTAAAATATATAAATATTTCAAGAAAGCAAAATGGAAAACTCATAATTCAATTATGTGTATAGTCACCTGACCTTTAACAAAGGTTTCAACAACAACCAGTATAGAAGAAACAGTCTATTTAATAAATATGGTAGGAAACTGGACACTGAGGATTAGTATCTCAAATGCATAAGAACATCAAGCAAATAATATCCAAATTAAAAATGGGGTAAAGAATTAATCAGTGAGATCTCAGAAGATTAAACACAAATGTCTGAACAACACTTAAAGAAATCATCCTTAGCCATCACAGAAATGCAAATAAAAACTATTTAGAAAATTCCTCTTACATCAGTCATAATGGCCAAGACCAATAATACAAATGACAGCACATGCTGGTGAAGATTCTGGGAGTGGGGAACACTTATTGATTGCTTGTTCTGGTAAAAACATGTGCAGCTACCATGGAAACCAGTGTGACAATTCCTCATGAGGTTGTGAATCTATCTACTTGAAGATCCAGCTATATTATTCTTGGGCACATACACAAAGTATTCTGCATCTTGCTACACAGATACTTATTCATGATTTTCATTCTTCTTCTATTTATAATTGTTGGAATTTTTAAGCATCCTAGAAGCTCACTCACTGAAGAATGGATACTGAAATCATAGCACATTTGAAATATAAGGTTTTTTTTCAATTGTAATAATTTTTTAAAGGAATTCCTGAACAGAGACAGAGACCCACAGTCAGTTATTATTTTGAGTTTGGGGAATCCTACTGGAAAGAGAGAGAGAGAAAAACAGAGAGAGAGAGAGAGAGAGAGAGAGAGAGAGAGAGAGAGAGAGAGAGAGAGAGAGAGAGAGCATAGGAACCAGAGCAACCAAGGACATCACAAGAAAACACAAAGAAACATCTAATCTGGTGTCATGGGAGTGCACAGAGAGGGAACCAACAACAGGGAGCCTGCATGGTAGTGACTTAGGTGTTATGCATGTATGTGACAGTTGTGTAGCTTTGTCTTCTTGTGGGACTCCTAACAATGGGAACAGGGGCTATCTCTGACACCTTTGCTGGCACTGGGACCCTACTCCTTATCCTGGGCTGCCTTAGTACAAGGGAAGGTGCTTAGTCTTCTTGATACTTGATATGGCATAATTTGTTGATAACCATTGGAGGCCTGACCCTTTCTGAATAGAAAAGTAGGAGGAGTGGATGGAGGTGGGGAAGAGGTGAGGTGCAGGAAAGTATTGGGATGAGAGGAGGGAGGGGAAACTGTGGTCAGGATATAAATTAATAAATAAACATTTTTTAAAGGAATTCCTGAAATCCACAAGTAAATATTGGAAGTAGTGAAAAGCATCTTGAAGTATGTACCTAAGACCAAAAAAAAAAAAAAAAGACAAATACAGGTTTTCTTTTACATGTGACTATTAGCTTTTAAAACTTTGATATGCATGCTACCATCTGAATAAACACAGAAATTAAGTATGTAGTAAGAGTCAGGTGGAGGAGAGGATCTTGCCTGAAGAGGGAAATGGAACACACTGTTATTGAGAGTCACAGGGAAAACTAGAAATAGAAGATTAAATATGGGGGGGGATGGCAGAGAGCAGTGAATGTTGGTGTGTTTAGAAGGACAACTCACACTCAAGGCCATTTGAAAACTATCTAGAAACCTGCTACTTGGAAGGTTCCTAAAGTATTTACATGTGTGAATGAAGTCTAAATGGAATCACTAAATAAAGGGGGGAACAGTGCCCCAGCTAGATATTTCCTGCATCAAATATTTATGGGTTACATATCTTGGTGAGTCATTGGCCAAAGGGGATCCATGGAAACTACCAAACATCATTGGCTATTCCCAAGGCTATGAGTTATTCTAAACAAGTTTCTGTTAAGGCTTTATTGCAGAAGACACCACTTATTATTTCATTGAACATGGAGAAGTCAAGCTAGTGCTTACCTAAAGCCTTCACCACCACTGACTTGCATTTGTGGTACTGGAAGGTATTCTGCATTCTACCAGAGGAAAATTGTAACCACCAGTCTAGCTACAGACTTTGTGATCTACAAGTGACCTGCCTGCATGATGCATAAGTACAATAATGGCATAAATATTAGGGCTTTAATCAATCAATGTCTGACTGGATTTAAAGTCCACTCCATAAAATGGAACCCGACCTGACATGGATAAAGATTCCCAGAACCTCAGAGTATACAAGTGAAAGACATAGGGGAAAATCTCGTACTAACATTCTGTTGAAGAAACTCAGCAACAAAAAGAATCTCAATGATATTCTGCTATACTCATTGATCAGTGCATCACTCAGCTCTCACCAGAGAAGATGCTTCTTGTAGTAGATGGGAACTAACACAGAAATCCACAACTGCATAGTGTGCAGAGAGTGAGGAACTTTGGAGCACATTGTCTTCAGTGAGTTGTCTCATCAATTCCTTCAACTGAAGGCTCAGAGATCTATGTGGAAGAGGAGACAGACAGAATTATGAGTCAAAGGTGATGGATAACTCCAAGGAAGCAGTGTCTTCCAGAAACAATGGCTGATACATATATAAGCTCAATCAGACTGTGTGAGCATGCTCAAGGCCTGTTGTGTTTCAAATGGTACAGGTTCAGATGGTATCTCATAAGTGTGAGGAGCAAGTGCACACCATTCTCACCCCTAAAAAAGCTATGTGAAATTGATACTTGCTTTGAAAGGGAAAATCTGTTTTCTCCCGTGGAGTCTCACTGAGTACATTATTAGACACATTTCAGGACCAGTCCCATGCACAGGAGTGGTTGAATAAAACAAAATGGACAGAACGATATTTTTGTAGACTTTTTGTCATAATTTGCTTCCCTTGGTCTTCTTTGTGTATTTGTTTCTTTTTCATTTTTTATATTTATTATTATATTTTTATTTATTTATTTTCTTGATTTTATATTCCACCCAAAGCTTCCCCTCCCTTCCCTCTTCCAAGGTACCCCCTCTTCATTCTGCAACCTCACCATATCCAATCTTCCATCACTGTTATTCTTTAGATACAGGCAGGAATCCCATGGATATCAATGAGTCCTGGTATATCAAGCTGCAGCGAGAGCAGGCACCTCCTCTTAAACCAAGGTTGGATCAGGCAGTCAGCAGGAGAAATGGGTCCCAAAAGCAGGCAACAGAGTCAGAGACATCCCCCTGCTCTCACTGCTAGGAGTCCTACATGAAGACCAGTTACACAATTGTAACATATAGGCAGGGAGTCTTGGTCAGTCCTGTGTAGGCTCCCTGGTTGTCCTTTCAGTCTCTGTGAGCCCTTCTGAGCCCAGGTTAGCTGATTCTGTGGGTTTTCTTGTGGTGCCCTTGACACCACTGGGTCCTAAAATCCTTCCTCTCCCTCTTCTGCAGTATTCCCCATGCTCTGCTAATGTTTGGCTGTTACAATTTGTCCCACCTACAAGGTATGTTGGGGTAAAAATGGTGCAGAAATTGAGAGAGTGACCAACAGATGACTGGCACAGCTAGAGACCCATAGCATGAGAGGAAATCCCCTGTGAGGACCAGGACTCAGAATCAGGATATCCCAGAGCCCTAGGATAGAACCAAACAAAATGGAAAAAAAGTCAATGGAATGATTTCTAATGATATTCCTTCATATTCATAAACTGATGTCTAGACCTATTGTCATAAGAGACACTTCACACAGCAACTTATGGAAAGAGATGGCTATTTGGTTTTTGATGTTTATTTTAATTTCATTTTTATGTTTTTTTTCTTTACAGAGCTGAGAAACAAACCCAGGGACTTGCACTTGCTAGACAAGTGCTCTACCACTAAGCTAAATCCCTAAAAGCTCTAGTGGTGTTCTCTTTGCCTTTTTTCTCCTCTTTTTGGTTTTGTTTTTAAACAAAAATAGAGAAAAAACAATGTAAAGGTAGGTAGGTAGGTGAGGAGGACCCAGAAGAAACTGGGTGAAGAGAAAAAAATATCAAAATACACTCTAGGAAAAAATTCAATTTAATAGTAGGCAACCCCCACATATATAAAGTGGAGAAGAGACAGTCTACTCAAGACATGCTAGTGGAAAACCTGCCAACCAGAGGTTGAAAAGAAGTATCTTCCAACCATTGTCCTGTTCCAAAATCAAGTTCAAATGGATCACAGACATTAGTGTAAGTCCAGAAAGCATGAATCTGATAAAGAAAACATGGAGAAAACATCTAAATATATAGAATAACTCAGGAAATAAGACCACATTTTAACAAGTGTGATTGCATAAAACTATTTTTTTTGCATTAAAAATGTTATTAGCATGTTAAGAGGCAGTCCACACAGATGGGAAAATATCTACTGGCTGTACTAGACTGAAGAATGTCTAGAATATAAAAAGTAGTAATAAACTGGGGCTGTAGACACGAGTCATCAGTTAAGAGCACTTGCTGATCTGTCAAAGGATCTGAGTTCAGTTTCAACCACCCATGTGGGCAGGCACCTCAAAACCACTTAAAATTCCACCTCTGCAGGATCCAGCTTCCTCCTCTGGCCACCAAGAAAACTGCATTCTCAAGCTTCTTACAGATACACACACATATCATTTATCAAATGTGCATCCAGTACTCAAAGAGCCATGGTGAAATTCTCTATCAAAGTGGACAAAAAAAACATTTCTCATTTTTGTGACATCCACTCTCATCAACTTTTTGGGTTTTTTCAATCTCTCAATCATCTCCTGTTTTTCCAACAGTACAACACAGGGGAAATTGTCAAGCTATATCTGAAAATAACATTGAATGCATGATAGTCCTTGTATTAACTACAAATCACTCATCTATAGAGCCTTATCCATACTAAACCCCATGCCCTTATTTTCAGAATACCAACTGAAAACTACCAGTTTGCTCTGCCTTTGGCTTTTGCTGTGGATGAAATCAACAGGAATCTATATCTTTTACCAAATGTGTCTCTCATATTTCACTTCTTCACTGACAATTATCATGATAAACAAGCATTTCAAAATTTTATATACTTTGCTGCAAAAAGGCATAGACTTTCCCTTAACTACATCTGTAAACATAAGACTAAATGTTGGGTAATGATTACAGGACCAATGTTAGCACCATCCATGAGCCTGGCACATTTTTTGCAGTTCTGGAAATATCCACAGGTGAGGTTCTTTGGGTGGGAAAGTATGGAATCTTTCTCATTATTTAGCTAAGCCTGATGCTGAGGAGAGTATAAGGGGGAGATTGGCTTCAAATTCATGTAAATCAAGTTCAAGTATAATTAATCATGAACTCAATGGGACATTCCTAATTCATTGTTTGAGATATAGATGAGAAGAAGAATTAGCAGTCAAGGGGAAATTCCTTGAACAAACTGTAGAAAGTGATATTTTGCAGGTTTCTAACAGTGTAGTATAACTGTAGTAATAGGAAAAATTGCCCTTCTTGTTATTTCAAACTGGTGTTTCACACACCTCAGGGCTTCCATTGAGATTTCTGACAATCCTCTACCTCCTGCTGCTCCCTGTGTTTTATGTCCTTCAGCTCACCTATGGACCTTTCCATCCTATCCTGAGAGATCATGAACGGTTTCCCAATCTGTATCAGATGGCCACCAAGGACACAGCTCTGGCCCTGGCCATGGTCTCTTTGATGATTCACTTCAACTGGAACTGGGTTGGGCTGGCCATCTCAGATGATGACCAGGGTCTCCAATTTGTCTCAGAACTGAGAGGAGAAACTGAAGTCCAAAGAGTCTGCTTAGCCTTTGTGATCATGATCCTAGTCAACATGGAGTTATACATGTCAAGAGCTGAAGTGTATAACAAGCAAATTGAGACCTCATCCACAAAAGTTGTTATCATTTATGGTGACACAGACAGTACTCTAGCTGTGTGCTTTAGTCTGTGGATATCACAGGGTATACAGAGAATATGGGTCACCACCTCACAGTGGGATATCATTACAAGTAAGAGAGACTTTACCCTTGACTCATTCCATGGGACCATTGCTTTTGCACACCACCATGCTGAGATTTCTGGTTTTAAAAATTATGTTCAGACACTGAACCCTTCCAAATACACAGACCTATTCCTGGCAGGACTGGGGTGGATGTACTTTAGCTGTGAAGCCTCCACATCTAAGTGTAAGACACTGTAGAACTGCTCATCGAACGTCTCACTGGAATGGTTAATGCTACAGAGTTTTGACATGGCCTTTAGTGATGATGCTTATAATATATACAATGCTGTGCATGCTATGGCCCATGCTCTCCATGAAATGCTTCTTCAACAAGTAGAAAACCAGCCAATCAACACTCTGAGAGAAGTGGATTCTGACTGCTCACAGGTACTGTATCTTCCAATGGATGGTACTTGGTGACATCAATGTTATAATCTTTAAAGAGTCTCTCACATGCTGAAACCAATATTTGTCAGGTATGTGGTGTTCACTATAAGGGATGGTTTGCATAAGTGTACTCACCTGATTCTGACACCACTGTAGGCTCTGGGGACCTTATCCCTCATGATTCTCAGCTATATCACAGGAAATAGTGCTGACTCAGTTCAATACTTACTTGTGTACCTGTATGTGTGAGTATATTTGTATCTGATTGTCTGTATGTTTTTGTGTTTGTGTCTTTGTGGGTGTCTACATGCATTTCTGTGACTTTGTATGCATGTGTATAGATGTGCTACTTTGCATGTATGAATATCTCTCTCCTGTGTTTGTGCGTGACTGTGTATATGAGCATATATTTGTTGTGTGTGTCTCTTTGTGAATTTTTTTTTATCAGAGTGTGTCTCTCTGTGTATGCTTTTTTCTTTATGTGCCTAGTGTTTCTGTGTCTCTGTCTGTATTTGATTGCTTAGGTCTGTATGTATGTGTGTATTTGGGTGTATGTGTGTGAATGAGTGTGGCTGCGTTATGTGTGTGCCTCTGCATGGGTGTCTGTGTGGAAGTGTTTGTGTGTGTGTGTGTGTGTGTGTGTGTGTGTGTGTGTGTGTGTGTGT
>CABHPQ010144083.1:0-40793 GCA_902168405.1 Peromyscus aztecus | reverse complement strand
TGTGTGTGTGTGTGTGTGTGTGTGTGTGTGTGTGTGTGTGTGTGTGTATGGTGCATATTTATGTTTGATGTTTGTGTGTTTGTCTGGGTTTGTGTTTGATTGTTTCTCCTGAGAGAACTAAAATTCTAGGAACACAATGATTTCATTTATTCACATGCTTTCATTGAGTTTCTCCCTTGGGCACCTTCAATAAAGTTGCGTTAGGATGAAATCAAAACATTTTCAGACTTAAGTTAAAGGCCTATAGAATAAAGAATGTTGCTTCCCTTTCAGCTTCACCTATTTCTGAAGAATATGCACTTTGTTAATCCTGCTGGAGATATAATAAATATGAATCAGAAAGAAAAACTGCAAGCAGACTATGACATTTACCACATTTGTAGTTTCCCCCATGGTGTTGGATTTAAAGTGAAAATAGGAGAGTTTAAGCCATATTTTCCACATGGTCAACAGCTCGATTTATATGAAGATATGATAGAGTGGGCCACAGGAAGTAGACAGGTGGGTCTGACCAAAATGTATTGATGCACACTTCAGAGTTGTAGCCACTGTCAAGTGAGGCCATTTGGGTTTCTCTGTGACTTAGTGAAATTAGATGGATGATCATGTAAAGACTCAATTTTAAGCTTCTAGAGATGATGTTTCTTCCCTTCAGATTTTAAATATGTGATTTTTTGGTAAGTTTTTGAAAATCTAAGACAAATATATGATATATTTTTATCATATCAGAAACACTCTTATTTATAAACAAATATAAAAGTAGATATGACCAACATTTGATATTATTCCCAAATTTTACCAAATGCAGGTTGCGGGGGGGGGGGGCGCTGTGGAAATATGGCCATCCAGATACAGTAGGCTGTCAGAAGTCCTAACAGACAGGTTCAGAAAAGAACCTGCCTTTTTAGAATATTACTTAAAATCTCAATTATGCAGAATAAAGAGGAATTTTAGGTTACAAGACAGAAGGTCAATTTCATTGAAAGTCCTCATCATAATAACAGTAGCTTTATTCATAGACACTTTAAAAGGAGGGAGTATCAATTATGTGTTTCAAACAGAGACAAAATTTCCAACTTCAATTACTATACCCAACAAAGCTATCCTTCATAATTTCAGGAAGATAGAAAAACTTGTAATGGTGACCAAAAATTACAGGAATATATAGCTACTGGAACATCACTAAGGAAGACACTTCCACAGTGTCTTTACACTTCACACTCCTTCACACTGAATATTAAGTTAAACAGTAGATGTCACAGGAATGTGTAGACTACACTAGATCACTAGACAGAAAAGCAAAGTTTTGAAATATATCAAATCTTACAAAAACACAAATTGACAGTAATCACCAAATAGCTTTCATTAATAACTGAATTTGAAGAATCTCACTCTCTAATCAAAGGACACAGATAAGGTATTTTTTTAAAAAAAACAAACAATACTGTGTTGATCAGAAGTTAAACACTGCACTAATAAAAAGCAAAGCCTCAGAAATAAAGAAAATAGACCATTCCAGTTAAAGTGAATAAGAAAGTAGAAAATTGTACTCTAAACAATGAACATGGACGGAGAAATTCTTAAGGAAATTCTGGCAAACAGGTCTAAGCAGCACATCAGAAAGATCAGTCTCTATACACAAGATGACTTTGTTATAGAGATATAAGGCCGGTTCAACATATGCAAATCAATCAAGTGTAATATGTCACATAAATATATGCTAGAATAGAAATTCTACGCTCATTGAAAAAGATACAGAAAAGGTCTTGAGCATTGTCCAACATCCCTTCAGAGAAAGCAAAGAAACATAATATACCCTTGAAAAATAAAAAGTACATTTCTTGACAAAATAAGTTTCTATAAGACAAAACATAGAAAACATTGTACTATATGGAGAGAAACTCAAAGCATTCTCACTAAATTCAGAAATGGAACCAAGTGTGGTGGTGATTCCCACAATTAATGAGCAACTAAAAAAATAGGTCACCAATATGACCAATGGCCAATTAGACAGACAATTTCTCAATTAAGTTTCTCTTTTTTCTTGTATCTCTGCTTTGTATCAAGTTGACAAAGCTAAGCTACACTATGGGTGGGTAGGGTGTTCAGTTCAGGCATTCCAGTGGAGACACAACATATACTCCTAGATCTTCCTAAACTTTTAGTAGTTTGGAAGAACCTTAATACTTCATCAATTTGTTCTCACATATTCATGTGTGGCCTTCTACAAAGTCCTGAAAGAAATGTTTTCACTCAGGTCATGTATAGAAAGAAAAGTTGTTAACTACTCAACATGATGAGATGCTGTAACTATTGAAGGAGTAGTCAAACTCTTGGCCAAGCATCTGTCTGCTTTTCCTCAGATGCCCTCTGCTGTGTGCAGTGTTGATTGTCACCTTGGATTCAGAAAATTCCATCAAGAATGGATGGCAGCCTGCTGTTTTGATTGCATCCCCTGCCCAGCAAATGAGATTTCCAATGAGACAGGTAAGTGTTTACTGCAGGGAGAAATCCTTCAGATTGACTGATTTCTGCTATCCACACTGCACTTTCAAAGGGACCTGGAAGGATGCTGCACTGCTGTGTGATATTCACCAGAGAAGACTGCTCAGACATAGGTTTAAGCCAAACACAGTCATCATTAGCTGGATGTCAACTACAGTTGATGTGCAGGACCCCAGTGTAGCACTGAGGCTTTCTCAGGGTGAGATTTGAAGCAAAAGAACCATGTTCTGGGTTGACATTCTTCAATTACCAAGAACAGTGAGCCAAAAGCAGATCTACAGAATCTAAAAAGCAAAGTTATTACATTTTGAGACTTTCCCAGAACTATAAGGACTATGATGGATTAGGCCCTTTCTTTATTTGGCAGGTGGTGCTGCTAGGTGGTGAGTTTTATAGTCTGAGTGGACTTCTATCATGGAGTCAGTTGAGCTAGGGAGGGTCTGGGGACCTACTAAGTTCTGTGGCCCTTTTACAGCACAAATAAAATCTATTCCTTTCCTAATTTTGTTTTTACAAGTATGTGATCAATAATAATGTCCTTATCAATAACAACCTGTGCCTTCACATATACCCTTGACTCACTGTAAAATCATTGCTGGTAGTATTTTGTAAAAGTGTTTTGAAAAATCAAACAGCCCTGTGAGGGAATTCTACACTATACTGCCCGAATGATTATATCCCTGTAAAGGTACATGAGACTAAAATGGAGTCATGTAGTCTTTGTAAATATTTGGTTATTCATTTAACCTCCTTGAATGTATGTATGTTTTCCTATGGGAGTTTATGTGCAGAAGATTGTGGAGGCCAAAATAGTGCATACAAGCCCCTGGACCTTGAATTACAGACAGGTATAAGCTTCCTCATGGATGCTGAGTCCAAACCCTTGTTCTCTGCAAGAGCTGTCATCTCTTTTTTCCCCACCTTTCTTTATTAAGAAATTTTCTACTCACTCCACATACCATCCACAAACCCCCCCTCCTCCCTCCTCCCACCCCCAGCCCTCTTTCCCAAGCCACCCCGCATCCCCACATCCCCCAAATTGAGGTCTCCCATGGGGAGTCAGCAGAGCTCAGCACACTGAGCCTAGGCAGGTCCAAGTCCCTTCCCACTGCACCAAGGCTGTGCATGGGGTCAGACCCCAGACATCGGATTCCAGAAGCCTGCCCATAGACCAGGGACAGATCCCAATCCCCCTGCCTGGGTGTCCCCCAAACAGTTTGCGCCAAACAACCATCTTCTGTATCTAGAGGGCCTAGTCCAGTCCCATTGTGGTTCCACAGCCACTAGACAACAGTACATGGGCTTCCACTAGTATGGCCGGTCATCTCTGCAAGTCCTCCCATCATGATCTCGACATCCCTCACCTGCAGTATCCCTCCTCTCTCTCATCAATTGGATTCCTGGAGCTCAGCCTGGTGCCTGACCATGGATCTCTGTATCTGCCTCCATCAGTCACTGGACAAAGGCTGGTCACCAGAGTAGACCGGTCTAGGCACCCTCTGGACCACTGCCAGCAGACCAAATTGGGTCAACCTTGTGGATTCCTGAGAGCATCCCCAACACCTTGCCTCTTCCTGTTCCCATGATGTCCTCATCTATCATGGTATCTTCCTCCCTGCCCTCCCATTCTGTTCCTGTTCCAGCTTGACCTTCCTATTCCTCTATGTACTCATCCCCCTCTCCTCACCCTCTGCCACCCCCCACACCCAGTCCACTCATATAGATCTCATCCACTTCTCCTTCACAGGGTCATCCATGTGTCCCTCTTAGGGTCTTTCCCTGTGAGCTAGCCTCTCTGGAGTTGTGGGTTGCAGTCTGGCCATCCCTTCCCTACCATTTTGTATCCACTTATGACTGAGTACATACTATGTTTGTCCTTCTGAGTCTGTGTTACCTCATTCAAAATGATATTTTCTAGTTCCATCCATTTGCCTGCAAATTTCATGATATCATTGTTTTTACTGCGAGTAGTACTCCATTGTGTATATGTGCCATATTTTCTTTATCCATTCTTCAGTTGAGGGGCCTCTTGGCTGTTTCCAGGTTCTTCCTATTACAAATAATTCTGATATGAACATAGTTGAGCATATGTCCTTATGGTAAGATTGAGCATTGCTTGTACATATGACCAAGAGTGGTATAACTGGGTCTTGAGAAAAATTTATTCCCAGTTTTCTGAGAAACCACCATACTGATTTCCAGAGTGGCTGTATAATACAAGTTTGCATTCCCACCAACAGTGGAAGAGTGTTCCCCTTGCCCCACATCTGCTTCAAAATAAGCTGTCTTTAGTGTTTTTGATCTTAGTCATTCTGGCAGGTATAAGATGGAATCTCAGAGTTGTTTTGATTTGCATTTCCCTGATGACTAAGGATGTTGAGCAATTCCTTAAATGCCTTTCAGCCATTTTAGATTCTTCTGTTGAGAATTCTGTGTTTACCTCTGTAGCCCATTTTTTAATTGGATTCTTCAGTATTTTGATGTCTAGCTTTTTGAGTTCTTTCTATATTTTGGAGAACAGCCCTCTGTCAGATGTGGGTTTGGTGATGATCTTTTCCCATTCTGTAGGCTGTCATTTGATCTTATTGACTGTGTCCTTTGCTCTAAAAAAGCTTCTCAGTTTCAGGAGGTCCCATTTATTAATTGTGCTCTCAGTGTCTGTGCTACTGATAAGCACTCTTAACTGTTGAGTCATCTCCTGCTACTGAAGTCATGAATCCTACACAACTTGTTCTTGCCCCTGCCCACAAACATTGCTGACAAAGACAGATATTGAGTCACCATGTGTTGTGATGGTAAATAAGTATTGTGTGGTGGTAGGCATGCTGTTTATACAGCATTTGGTGAATGGCTAATATTTTGTGTTGTTGCCATGGACTGGGTCTCAGTAGGGTCACCAGACCGAGGGAGAACAGGGTGAAGGTACTCAGGATAATTGGGATTCAGCGATGACAGACAGACAGACACCAGAGTATGCTGTGAAACTGCTGCAATTTTACTGAACATTAGGCTGAGATTTTATACAATGTTAACAAGGAACTAAGCCAAGGAACAAAAAGAAGGCAATAAACACAATCTCCTGTGGTCACACAATGTGGTTTTCAGAATGATTAATCTTCTTAAACAGAGACATGCTGTGGCCTGAATCCAAGAGCCTGGCCACGTACTCAATAACTAGTAATCCACTTCTAGTAATTTATTAAAGACAGTTACAAAGTCCTCGCCAAGAGCCTTAGCCCACCTCTTTAGTACAGGAGCCATACCCCCCAATATAGCTGACCTTGTCTGCCTATCATATGTACACCATACCTCTCTGTTTCTAGCCAGCCCTTCCATAAAAGGCAACTGATTCCACAACATTCTTTTTCCCCCTGATTTACCCACCGATTCCCTTCATAGTCATAAGCCCCTGTAAAAGGGAGTGGATCTAAGTAATTTCTACTTCTGGGATTCCAACGAGGGGGTGTCCACCATTTCCCATTAATATGGTATTGACTGTACTTTCCAACTATTCTTGTGGGTGTTGCCTAAGTTTTCTTTCTTGTGAGTTTACATGAGCTGAGTGAGGGTTACCTAGCAATCTTTCTACTTTTACATTTCCTTCCTTAGAATCTGTGGGAACCTGAATCATCAGCTCTTTTTGTTCTAATCGATCCATGAGTGCCCCCCACTGAAGTAGGGGGTTTTTGTGCTACCTGTTCAAGGACTTGAATCATTGGGGGCAGTGTCAGTGTAACAATTGAGGAGTTATCAAGTACGTCAAGCAAGGGTCTGCGGAGTCCAGGCACAGGGAGGCTGTTATTGTCAGGAAAGAGGAAAGAAGCAGGAGTCTTGCCAACCGTCCACGGAAGGCTGGTCTTTAGGGAACAATGTACCCAGGAACCATTACTCGGGCTGATTGCCAGGGGACTGCCGGGGGCCTAGCCTCGAGAGACACGTGCCCCCCTTTCCTCGTGAGACCACCAGATCAGCATTTGTCACACGGGTGACACCGTCGTCGGTGTGGCATGTTGTCATTTAGCTGACATGTGAGTGGGGAAGACTGCATGAAGATGTGAATTCAGGGTGGTACCATAAGGCTGCAATGGGAGCCTGCTAAGGAAACCTTGGGAGGATGCAAGTGCTGTTACTTCCATTTGAGGGAGGTTTTCGGAGAGTTTTGAGACTGATGTCATTGTAGGTTGTGGTGACTAAAGAGTAGTAACTGTGGGTAAAATTACTAGAAACAGCTAAACAGGAGACAGCACTTGATTTCATATAAAAAATGGGGAAAAGTATGGACACTTGGTGTAGAGAAAGACAGGTGTCCCACTTAAGATTTTTGTACACAGTAGCAATGAATGTCACAATAATACAGATAAAATAGTTTTGTAGTGAAAAGAAACTGCCACAATTATTCCAATGATAGTTTGGCATACACAATCCATATAAGTCAACTGGTTATTGATTTGGAGATGGCTAAATTCAAAGGAGAGTCCAGAATTGTTTTTGACTTTTATTGCCAGTCATTGTCTATAATGCAAAGAACATTATAAAAATACATTTGGGGCGTTGGAGACATGTCTCAACAGTTAAGAGCATGGGATGTTCTTCCAGAGGTCCTGTGTTCAATATCCAGAAATTACACGGTTGTGGTGGTATTGTATTCCCCAAAATATTGTGTACCTTAATAACCTTATCTGGGGTCAGAGACAGAACAGCCACAATATTAAACATGAGGATAGGCAGTTGTAGTATACGCCTTTAATCCTAGCATTCCGGAGACAGAAATCCCTCTGGATCTCTGTGAGTTCAAGGCCACATTGGAAACGGCCAGGCGTGGTGACACACGCCTTTAATCCCAGTAAACCAGCCTTTAATCCCAGGGAGTGGTGGTAGAGAACAGAAACGTATATAAGGCGTGAAGAAACTCAAGGCATTTGACCTGGATAGGCATTTGGCCTGGAGAAGAATTTGGGCTGGTTAAGCATTCAGGCTTCTAGCAGCAGTTCAGCTGAGAGTCATTTGGATATGAGGACATAGAGGCTTCCAGTCTGAGGAAGTAAGACCAGCTGAGGATCCGGCAAAGTGAGATAGCTGTGGCTTATTCTATTTCTCTTACCTTCCAGCATTTACCCCAATACCTGGCCTGGGTTTGATTTTATTAATAAGACTCTTTAAGATTCATGATACACATGGTGGCTCACAACTATCTGTAATGAGATTCGCTGCCCTCTTCTTGTGTGCAGGCATACATGCAGGCTGAGCACAGTACATAATACATAACTCAACCTTTAAAAAAAAATTTTTAGGGTCAATGAGAAGAGTTAGCAGGTAAATCTCTTGCCACAAGTCTGATAACCTGAACTCATTGCCGGAAGTCCATTGAAATGAGATGAAGCCAACTCCTACAAGATTCCTTCTTGACAACTTGCACTTTACACACACACACACACACACACACACACACACACACACCACTCACACACGTGTAAAAAATAAACAGATTGTAATAAAATTGATTTAAGATAATAACTATAAAGGACATTTATATTAATAAATACCAACAAAAATAAACAAAAACTTTATGTTTATGAATATTTGAATTAGGCATATGTAGAGGGTAGTGGGTCAATACAGGGCCAAGTCCATTGAAGGCCACCGGAGGCATCTGATGCCCTTTGTACCAGAGTTACAGGTAGTAATATGGCACTTTGCATGTACTGGGAACTGGACTTAGGCCTGCTGTAAGAGCAGACCATGTTCTTAACAGCTGAGCCATCTTTCCAGCCCCTTAAAGAACAACAAACAAAAAATGTAATCATAGCTGGCCATAAATGCTAGGTTGGTTTTATTCAAGGAATGACTTAAAAGCACATCATTGCTCTCCATTATTATCCACAATTTAGCACAATTACAATCATATTTCCCTTACTTGCTGTGGAGGAAATTACAACTTATGAATGGGGTATTATTGTTCAATTCAAATATTCTGTGTTACCACTCTCACTTGGGAGTTCTCATGTTGTCTTGTTCATGCTGTTTTACTAATAACTCCTTCACCATCGAGTACATTAGTAGAACCCAGGTCTGTTGGAGCCCACAGAGGTTTACTAGTGATATCTGAGCTTGCTTTACAAGCAGGACTGCATAAGATGATGATTGGACCTCAGGCCTGGGTACTAGGTGTCTTGTAGGATCTATACTTGGTTGTATCTAGTAAGGGGAGGTCTTTTGCCTCCCACACTTGGCATTTTTTACGAGCCCTTTGGAATGAATTTCTGGGCAGGTGGATTAGGACCTAGGCCCCTCTAAAGCTATCCTGTGTTTCTATCTGTCTCTCTTTCTCTTCCCTCTATATTTCTATCTAAATCTCTTATCCCTCACTCCTCAAGAATACTCAGGGGCAAAGTGTGGGCACAGGTCCCCACACAGGTCTCATATAGAAGTAAATTCGGGAAGGAAGTAAGTGCTCTGTGCTCACAAAGAGGTGGTATAAGATACAAGACTTCTGGGTGCTATATATGTATAGAGTTTTCTACCTTAATAGTAGGATTATTTCATTTTATTAACTGTTTAGTGTCCCTGTTCCCTGATTAGGACACAACTAAGGGCATCATATTTCATTAATTTATCTTTAGAATTTCATACATCATTATAAATCATCCCTCTCTTCCCATTGTATTTCCCATACATCACACACATCAAAAACTCTCAAACTCATGAACTCTTTTTCATTTACTATTTTCAAACACTCATTTTCATTTACTGCTTTCACATATATATGCACTTGCACGCACACACACAATAGATTCTATTTGTTGTTGCTCAGCTACTCATGTGTTTGGTGATGATCATATGGGAATAAAAAAAAAGATATAAGAGTTTTCATCCTGGATAAGACAAAGTCTCCATCTCTCATGAGGGCATCACTTCTAATTCAGACAGAAAGATTCATATTATAGTGTATCAATAGGATCTGTGTTTGTCCTTGAAGAAGATAGGCATTATGAAATGGAAGCATTGCTCTTCAGAAAAGTCTCAATTACATCTTTATCAATAAAGTATGCGGATGTTGTAAAGTTTCCAAAATACACTGGAGTTGCCTATCCATAAGAAATGCTGAAGTTGCACTAACAATACTTTTGCTTTCTGCATCAGAAATGGATCAGTGTATGAAGTGTCCAGAGGACCAGTATGCCAATGCAGAACAGAACCACTGCCTGGACAAAGATGTGATCTTTCTAGCCTTTGATGACCCCTTGGGGATGACTCTGTCCTGTATGGCCTTGTGTTTGTCTGCATTCACCGTTCTGGTTCTTGGGATCTTTGTGAAGCACCAAGATACTCCCATTGTGAAGGCCAATAACCTCACTCTCAGCTACATCCTGCTCATCTCCCTCATCTTTTGTTTCCTCTGTTCCTTGCTCTTCATTGGCCATCCCAACTCAGTCACCTGCATCCTGCAGCAAATAACATATGGAGTTTCATTCACTGTGGCTGTTTCCACTGTGTTGGCCAAGACAATTACTGTGCTTTTGGCTTTCAAAGTCACTACTCCTGGAAGAAGGATGAAGTGGCTCCTGGTATCTGGGGCACCAACCTACATCATTCCCATCTGCATCATTATCCAAATTATTCTCTGTGCAATCTGGCTGGGAGCTTCTGCCCCCTCTGTTGACATTGATGCACACTCTGAGCATGGCCACATCATCATTGTGTGCAACAAGGGCTCAGTAACTGCTTTCTATTCTGTCTTAGGATACCTGGGCTCTCTGGCCCTGGGGAGTTTCACTGTGGCTTTCTTGGCCAAGAATCTCCCTGACACATTCAATGAAGCCAAATTCTTGACATTCAGCATGCTGTTGTTCTGCAGTGTCTGGGTCACTTTTCTCCCTGTCTACCACAGTACCAAGGGCAAGGTCATGGTGGCTGTGGAAGTCTTCTCCATCTTAGCCTTCAGTGCTAGTTTGCTGGGATGTTTCTTTGTCCCCAAGTGCTACATCATTTTGCTAAGACCAGAGAGAAATTCTCTTCAAAAGTTAAGGGAGAAAACATTTTTCAGAACTCAAACTTCATGAATTTTAACTGACAAATATAATTTTGGTACAGAATCACCTATTAGGATACAATGCAAGATTATTCATTAGCTAGTGACTCTCACTGTTTCTTCTAATGGTGTTGTTTATCAGTGTCATGTATACTATTTTTTTTATATTGTCTCCCATAACCTTCCTCTCAGCCACTTATTTTCAGAGGACTTGACTTTTGGACCTTAGTGGAGAGAGGAAGTGTTAATTTTGTCTCTAATATGTAATAATATTTGAAATTAACTCAGACATTTCTTTTTGATATCTTACTGAATGAAAGACTTTGACAACAATTGATTATGGGAGAAATTGAAGGTACTTTGTGACCTTATGTTTGCAGATGAAGGCAAAACAATGCTACCCCTTGTAGGGGGAAGACTGCAGAATCCTGATGCATCCTTGGAGTTAGAGAAGTAGATTTTAGGAGTGAGATGGATGTTTCAATAAACAGATATTGCAGAATATTACAGAAGCTGGAGATATGTCTCAGCAGACACAATCATGTACTGCTCTTGCAAGTTGGCAGAGTTCAATACACAGCCCTTATAAAATGTAGTTCACACCCCCCTGTAACAGTATCTCCAAGGGATCAATGTCCTCTTTGGGCCTCCAAGGACACTTATGCAAATAACAACACTCAACACACACACACACACACACACACACACACACACCAGAATCCAAACCTTTTCTGTCTATCACTAGAAAATAAACAAAATTCTATGAGATAATCATAAAATACAATATCCTACGATAAAACAAAAAATAACACATTAGATTGAACAAAACAAACAAAAAGAAGGAAAGGAGCGCAAGAAAAGTCAGATAAATCAGAGACCCACATGGTTGCATATTCTCAGACCCATAAAAACTATAATGTGTTAGCCATTGTACATACTCAAAGAAACTAACAGGGTAAAACGAGAGAAGAAACAACTAAGAAGACAAACCAAAACAAGACAAAACAAGAAAAAACAACAAAGAAACAAACAACCAAAAAAGTAAAACACCCTGACAGGATATTGTGAGACAAGAAATATTCAAAGATGCCATGAGTTCATTTTCTGCAGTCGTCTACTGTTGAACCTGCAGCTTACCTTCCAAAGTAGTTGGTTTCCCCAGTGAGACTTCCTTGGAGGAAACTAAACTTTTATTGGCTGCTGTGGGATGTTCTGTATGGCAAATGTGTTGCTAATAAAACACTGATTGGCCAGTGGCTAGGCAGGAAGTATAGGCGGGACTAACAGAGAGAATTAAAAGAACAGGAAGGCGGAGGGAGTCTCTGCCAGCCACCACCAGGACAAGCAGCATGTAAAGATGCCAGTAAGCCATGAGCCATGTGGCAAGGTATAGATTTATGGAAATGGATTAATTTAAGATATAAGGACAGTTAGCAAGAAGCCTGCCACGGCCATACAGTTTGTAAGCAATATAAGTCTCTGTGTTTACTTGGTTGGGTGTGAGTGGCTGTGGGACTGGCAGGTGAGAGAGATTTGTCCTGACTGTGGGCCAGGCAGGAAAACTCTAGCTACAAATGGCGCCAGAACGTGGGGCTGGAATTTCCACTTAAAACCTGAGAAAGCTTAAAAAGAAAATTCTAAAACGGAGTTAAAACAGCTTCCTAGTTGTCTTTCTCAAGTTAGCTGCAGCCTGCGGGCTTGAGCTACTGTATGGGGGTTCCTGGCGTGTGCGCTCGACCTGCAGTGTGGCGGGAATGAGGCCTCTGCAAGTGGCACATTGGGCTGCGTGGTGGATTTAGCCTTTCCTAGTACAAAACAAAAAAAAGAGGTTTCTGGGCTAAATGCCGCTTTGATAGAAGCATAGCCCATGAAGGCTCCCAGAGCTGGTGGTAAATGTATCACCACCATGTTGGGAAGCTGAGGTGGGCGGAGCCAGCAGCCACAGCACCGTTTCAGTCTTAGAAATGCTGCAGTTTAAAATAATTGATTCACGATAAGACAGATTCAGATGGAACAAGACTTTAAATGCTTTAAAATGTGTGTAAAAATGTACGTAGGCTTCAAAGAGAGATAAAAAGGAATATATACAGTTATGTAAAGAAATAGATAGTTTTGAAAAATGAAGTCTTTAAAGAGACAGTAAAGGTAGTATAAAATATAAGCCACGTAAAGATGGATATCACACAGAGAATCTGCATTGTGTTGTCTTTGGGATTCTTAACTGCAGAGAGATATTTGATTGTAAAGGAAGCTGAGTTAAACCAATATGTATATTTTAAAGATACCTTGACTTCAAAATTTGGATGTAAAGATATGTTGCTTTGGAAAGGAAGCTCTGATTTTGTTTCCACAGAAAGCCAGAGGCTATGGATTTGTTCCAGATTAAGATACATCAGTTTTGACCAGCCAAGACCACCTGAAAGGTCTCCGATGACACCAAGGCTCAGATGATCCAACATCCAGAACTGTTTCAAGGCAACTGGCTCAGACGATACACCTTCATGGACTACTCCATGATCCTAAAATTTTCTTTGTGTCCCCATAAGATACAGCGCCCCCCTCCAGCAGGAAGCAGTAAGAGAAGCTACGCCCAAATTCCCAAATTATATGTAATTTACTTTAAGGTTAAAACCTTCCTTTTTGAAAAAAAAAAAAGGGGGAAGTGCTGTGGGATGTTCTGTGTGGCAAATGTGTTGCTAATAAAACACTGATTGGCCAGTGACTAGGCAGGAAGTATACAATTAGCAGCTGGCTATCAACTGGATATTGCTTCTGGGTTAGGAATGAGGCATTTGTCCACTCTCCTTTAAGCTCAAGTATGCTGCACTGGATAGTTTTTTGTCAATCTAACACAAGCTAAAGTCATCTGAGAGGAGGGAACCCCAATTAAGCATATGTTTTAAAGCTGGCAGTGGTGGTGCACACTTTTAATCCTAGAACTTGGGAGGTATAGGCTGACAGATATCTGTGAGTCTGAGGCCAGCCTGGTCATCAGAGTTAGTTACAGGATAGCCAAAGCTACATAAAGAAACCCTGTCTTAAAGCCTCCCACCCGCTAGAAAAAAAATGTCTCCATGAGATCCAGCTATAGGGCATTTTCTTAATCAGTGATTGATTGGGAGGGCCCAGCTCAAAGTGGATGGTGACATTCCTAGGCTGGTGGTCCTGAGTTCTATAAGAAAGCAGACAGAGCAAGGCAGTAAGCAGCACCTCTCCATGGCCTCTGCCTCAGTTCCTGTTTGATTTCTGTCCTGGATTCCTGCAATGATGGACTCAAATGTGAAAGTGTGAGCAAAATAAGCCCTTTCCTCTCCAACTTGGTTTAGGGCCATCTTGTTTTATTGTAGCAATAGAAACTCTAACTGAGACATGTTGGTACCAGGAGTGGGGTCTTTGCTTTGACAGACCTGACCATGTTGTTTTGTAGGAGGACTATGGAGGGACTTTGAAACGTTGTATAAGAAAATCCTTTGAGTGTTTATTGAACAGCAAGCTGTTCTGTAGTAGCTTGGAATATAAGAATGTTGAGGGCAATGCAGAAGATGGGAACATGGCTTGTGAAGTTTCAGAGGGAAGTTTAGACACTCTATTAGGGGCATTTGTTATTTTGAATTAAGATTCTGTGGCCCTGGTTAGCTGGGGCTGAATAATCAGCTATGATTAACAAAATATCTGAACTACTAAAATGAAACCTTTGTTTTACTGAGATACTGGATGCTGGTTGGCTGGAGTTGAGAAATTAGTGGTGATTAAGAAACAAAGCTTCAGAAACAAAACACTACATTGACAGAAATCTGTTGTACTGAATGTCAAATTTACAAAATGTTTAAGAATATTTACATGTTTAACTCTTGAATCTGTTCACCAGCATATGTAATTGACAGTGGAAATATTTTTGGGGAATAATCTAGTGGTCAAATTAATAAAATATGTGAATGATACAAGTGAAACAACTCCCAAATTAGCATTTCCTTAGTAAATGAAATCAATATCACAAAAGTAATAGTGAATGTAAGAGGAGGACTCAACATGCACCCTATATTCCAACATGAATAAGAGGATGGATGCAGAATTCATTTAGCCTAATGTGATTACTTAAAGATATAATAGCCTATGGGATCAAATGCCAAATTATGACTTCATATGTGCGTATTCAGATAGTGAAGAACAATCATGCTTCAAAGCTCTTTAATTTAAGAAATAGGGGAACTAGGTTTTAAGGTTTGTTCTTCTAGCACATGTTGTGTCCCTAATGTGATGAAGTGAGTTCCTTTCTGGTCTTAATAGTATTATGTAGCATTTGAGGACAAAGATGATGCCTAAGAGTGATGTACTAGAAGCCAAGATAGAGACAACTTCCATAGCCACCATGACCTTCCCCTTGGTGCTGTGGTAGACAGGGAGGAAACTGACCAAGACACTGCAGAACACCAGCATGCTGAAAGCCAGGAACTTGGCTTCATTGAATGTGTCAGGTAGATTCCTGGACAAAAAAGCCATAAGGTAGCTGCCTATAGCCAGTGTTCCTAGGTATCCCAGAATGCAGTAGAAGGCAATAGCTGAGCCTTTGTTGCAAATGATGATGATGTGTCCATGTTCTGAAAGGACATCTTTGTCAATAAATGGAGGAGAGGTTACCAGCCAAATTCCACAGAGAACAACTTGCAGTAGGGTACAGATGGGAATGATGAAGTAAGGGGCTTTTGCTATCAGCAGCCACCTCCTCATTCTCCCTGGAGTTGTGATCTTGAAGGCTATAAGTACAGTGAGAGTTTTGGCCAGCACAGTGGAAAGAGCCACAGTGAACAGAAGTCCAAAAGTGTTCTGCTGTAGGATACAGGTGACTGTGCTCGGATGGCCAATGTAAAGCAATGGACAGAGAAAACAGAGGATGAGAGTGATGAGCAGGAAATAACTGAGATGCCGGTTATTGGCCTTGATAATAGGAGTGTCTCTGTGTTTCAGAAACACACCAAGAACAACAGCTGTGAGTAAGGAGAAACCCAAGGACATGACACTGAATATCTTCCCCAAGGGGTCTTCATAGGCCAGAAATGTCACAGTCTTATGTTGACAGTGGCTCTTCTGATTATTTGCATAGTGTGTTTCTGGACACTTCACACACTTATCCACATCTGGCAGAAATGCAGGTGATTATGAATGCATACTCAGGTTTACCCTTTTATCTAAGTCTCTTACCTGCTCCAGAACATTCCAATGATATCTGAACCACCTTGCTTTGTTTCACATAAAATACAGAAGAATTAAACTCAATTTGCCTTCTATTTCATGCTGTCAGAAATTAAGCAGCACCAATGCTTTCTCTGTTGTTACTCATATGGTATCCTCACCTTAGTGACACTGCTGTATCTGTTTTACAAGTCACTAGAGCACTGGCATACATCACATGAGCCTAATTTCACTCTGTCATTGCCTCTTCATTAATACATCTCCATTCTAAAGAGGGCATAAGACTTCAGTGTGATAGAGAGAATGTCCTTTGAAATCATATATAATGTTCTCATATTCTAAATGCATCTACATTCATAAAATTCATTGTGTTCTCTCAGTTTCTTCATTCTATGAAGGAACCTGAATGAGTTAAAATTCTTAAATTCTTGCAGCCTTGAATCACTTCACCAGTGACACTGTTTTCATAATTCTGAATAGTAGTATCTATGTATTGCCCATCCCTGGGCATTAGCTGTTCCCTTGGAAGACCTTCCCAACTTAGCCCCAGTTTCTGGCCATCAAACATGACGCCTGCTGGAAGGTTTCCCTTTTCCAAGACCTCCCTGCTTCCAGCAGACCCTGCTATCTACACGCCCTGCCTCCACAACCATCCACCCGAGACCCCCATCACTTCCTGAGACTTGGTGACCAGGCCCCAGTTCCCGACTGGCCCAGAACTCCCAGCTGGCCCAGAGGGCCCCCATCTGGCCCAAAGAGCTCCCATCTGACCCAGAGAGCTTCCATCTAGCCCAGAGAGCTTCCATCCAGCCCAGAGAGCTTCCATCCAGCCCAGAGAAAGAGAGAGCTCTTATTGGACAAAGAGCTGTCAATAGACCAAGAATAAACTCAGGAGACAGGGAATCTGCCAGCCCTAATTAGACCAAGGTGGCTTTCTGAGAAGTAGAATCTGCCACCTCTCATTCGACCAAGAGAGGCTTCCTGAAATGTGGAATCTGTCAGCTCAGACTGGACCAAGAGCACAGATAAGACCAATAATGAATCCACGGGAGATGGGCAGACATCAAGGCAGAAGTACATACAACAAAATAAAGAGCAACACACCATCACCAGAACCCTCCTTTAACAGCAAGACCTGAACATTACAAAATGGTAGAAGCAGAAGAAAGCAACCTCAAGAACAACATCATGAAGATGCTAGAGCCTTTTAAAGAAGAAATCAAAAATGAAATGGAGGAAAAGACAAACAAAAAAGTGGAGGAAATCAATAAAGAACATGAAAAGTCAAATAAAAAATGTGAAGAACGCTATAAAAAAGAGGAAAAGACAAATAAAGCAGAAGAAACAATAAATCCCTAAAAGAATACCATGAAAAAGCAATGAAACAGATGAGGGAAACAGTCAAAGACCTGAAAAGGGAAATAGAAAAAATGAAGAAGATACAAACAGAGGGAATGATGGAAATAGAAAATCTGAGTAAATGAACAGGAAACACAGATGCAAGCATAACCAACAGAATACAATAGATGGAAGAGAGGATCTCTGGTGTAGAGGATATAGTAGAGGTAATGGATTCATCAGTCAAAGAAAATACCAATGCCAAAAAATTTATAACACAAAATGTCCAAGAAATCTGGGACACCATGAAAAGACCAAACCTACGAATAATAGGGACAGACAAAGGAGAAGAATACCAACTCAAAGACACAGAAAATATTTTCAACAAGATCACAGAAGAAAACTTTCCCAACTTAAAGAAGGAAATGCCTATGAAGATACAAGAAGCCTATAGAACACCAAACAGAGTAGACACCCCCAAAGTCCCCTTGCCACATAATAATTAAACAACTAAATGTATAGAATAAAGAAAGAATATTAAGAGCAGCAAAGGAATAAGGCCAAGTGACTTATAAAGGCAAACCCATCAGAATAACACCGGATTTCTCAATGGAGACTTTGAAAGCCAGAACGACCTGGACAGACGTAATGCAGACACTAAGAGACTATGGATTCCAGACTAGACTATTATATCCAGCAAAACTTTCAATCATCATAGGCTGAGTGAACAAGACATTTAAAGACAAAACCAGATTCAAACAATACTTATCCATAAACCCAGCCCTACACAAAGCACTAGAAGGAAAATTCCAACCCAAGGAAGTCAGATACACCCTCAAAAACACAGGCAATAGATAATGCCACAGCAGTAAACCTCAAAGAAGAGAAGTACACACACACTACCACCAAAAAATAACAGGAATGAGCAATCACTGGTCATTAAAATCTCTTAATATCAATGGACTTAATTCACCTATAAAAAGACACAGGCTTACAGGATGGATATGAAAGCAGGACCTATCTTTCTGCTACATACAAGAAACACACCTCAAATTCTACAATAGACACTACCTAAGAATAACAGGCTGGAAAAAGACTTTCCAATTAAATGGTCTTAAGAAACAAGCGGGTGTAGTCATCCTGATATCCAACAAAATAGACTTCAAACTAAAATCAATCAAAAGAGATCAAGAAGGGCATTACATATTCATCACAGGAAAGATCCATCAACATGAAGTTTCAATTATGAATATTTATGCCCCAAACACAAGGGCACCCACATATGTAAAAGAAGCATTACTAAAGCTTAAACCACATATAAAACCCCACACACTAATAGAGGGAGACTTCAACACCCCACTTTCACAACTGGACAGATCTCCCAAATCGAAACTTAACAGAGAAATAAAGGACTTAACTGATGTTATGACCCAAATGGACTTAATTGATATCTACAGAACATTCCATACTAACAAAAAAGAATATACTTTCTTCCTCAGCACCCCATGGAACCTTCTCTAAAATCGACCACATACTTGGCCACAAAGCAAATCTCAACAGATACAAAACAATTGGAATAACCTCCTGTGTTCTATCAGACCACCAAGGTTTAAAGTTAGATTTCAACAACAACGAAAACTACAGAAAACCTACAATCTCATGGAAACTGAATAATGCTCAACTGAATCACCAATGGGTTAAGGAAGAAATAAAGAAAGAAATTAAAGACTTCCTAGAGATCAATGAAAATGAAGACACCACATACCCAAACCTATGGGACACTATGAAAGCAGTGCTAAGAGGGAAATTCATAGTGTTAAATGCCCACATAAAGAAGTTGGAGAAATCTCACACTAGCACACCTGAAAGCTCTAGAACAAGAAGAAGCAAAGTCTCCCAGGAAGAATAGATGGCAGGAAATTATCAAATTGAGAGCTGAAATCAATAAAATAGGAACAAAGAGAACAATACAAAAAATTAATGAAACAAAGACTTGGTTCTTTGAGAAAATCAACAAGATAGACAAGCCCTTATCCAAACTAACCAAAAGATAGAGAGAGAGCATCCAAATTAACAGAATCAGAAATGAAAAGGGGGACATAACAACAGACATTGAGGAAATCCAGATAATCATCAGGTCATACTTCAAAAACCTCTACTCCCCAAAACTGGAAAATCTAAAAGAAATGGATATTTTTCTGGATAAGTACCACATACCTAAGTTAAATCAAGACCAGATAAACTATTTAAATAGTCCAATAACCCCTAACGAAATAGAAACAGTCATTAAAAGTCTCCCAAACAAAAAAAAACCCCAGGATCAGATGGTTTCAGCACATAATTCTACCAGATCTTCAAGGAAGAGTTAATACCAATACTCTTTAAATTGTTCCACACAGTAGAAACAGTAGGAACATTACCAAACACCTTCTATGAGGCTACAATTACCCTGATTCCTAAACCAAACAAGGATACAACAAAGAAAGAGAACTACAGACCGATCTCCCTCATGAACATTGATGCAAAAATACTCAATAAAATACTGGCAAACAGACTCCAAGAACACATCAAAACAATTATCCACCATGATCAAGTAGGCTTCATCCCAGGGATGCAAGGATGGTTCGAAATATGAAAGTCCTTCAATGTAATACACAATATAAACAAACTAAAAGAAGAAAACCACATGATCATCTCACTAGATGCAGAAAAGGCATTTGACAAAATCCAACACCCCTTCATGATAAAGGTCTTGGAGTGATCAGGAATACAAGGAACATACCTAAACATAATAAAGGCAATTTACAGCAATCCAACAGCCAACATCAAATTAAATGGAGAGAAACTCAAAGCAGTTCCACTAAATTCAGGAACGAGGCAAGGCTGTCTGTTCTCCCCATACTTATTCAATATAGTACTTGAAGTTCTAGCCAGGGAAATAAGACAATATAAGGAGATTAAGGGGATACAAATTGGAAAGGAAGAACTCAAGCTTTCCCTATTTGCAGATGACATGATGGTATACTTGAGTGACCGCAAAGATTCAATTAAGGAACAGATATAGCTTATAAACACCTTCAGCAATATAGCAGGATACAAGGTCAACTCAAAAAAATCAGTAGCCCTCCTATTGACAATTGACAAAGGGGCTGAGAAGGAAATCAGAGATACATCACCCTTTACAATAGCCACAAATGACATAAAATACCTTGGGGTAACTCTAACCAAGCAAGTGAAGGACCTATATGACAAGAACTTTAAGTTCCTGAAAAAAGAAATTGAAGAAGTTGTCAGAAAATGGAAAGATCTCCCATGCTCATGGATAGGCAGGATTAACATAGTAAAACTGGCAATCTTACCAAAAGCAATCTACAGATTCAATGCAATCCCCATCAAAATACCAACACAGTTCTTCACAGACCTGGAAAGAATAATACTCAACTTCATGTGGAAAAAAAATCAGGATAGCCAAAAGAATCCTGTACAATAAAACAACATCTGGAGGCATCACGATCCCTGACCTCAAGCTCTACTATAGAGCTACAGTAATTAAAACAGCTTGGTACTGGCATAAAAACCGACTTGTGGACCAATGGAATCGAATTGAAGACTCTGACATTAATCTGCACACCTATGAACATAAAATTTTTGACAAAGAAGCCAAAAGTGTACAATGGAAAAAAGAAAGCATCTTCAACAAATGGTGCTGTCATAACTGGATGTCAACATGTAGAAGGTTGCAAATAGATCCATGTCTGTCACCATGCACAAAACTTAAGTCCAAGTGGATCAAAGACCTCAACATAAATCCAGCTACTCTGAACCTGCTAGAAGAGAAAGTAGGAAGTAGTCTCGAAAGCATTGGCATAGGAGAGCACTTCCTAAATATAACACCAGTAGCACAGACACTGAGAGAAACAGTCAATCAATGGGACCTCTTGAAACTGAGAAGCTTTTGTAGAGCAAATGATATGGTCAACAAGGCAAAGTGACAGCCTACAGAATGGGAAAAGGTCTTCACCAACCCCACATCTGACAGAGGACTGATATCCAGAATATATAAAGAACTCAAGAAATTAGACATCAAAATGTCCAACAGTCCAATTAAGAAATGGGCTATAGAACTAAACAGAGAATTCTCAACAGAGAATGGCTGAAAGACATTTAAGGAATTGCTCAACATCCCTAATCATCAGGGAAATGCAAATCAAAACAACTCTGAGATGCCACCTTACACCTGTTGGAATGGCTAAGATCAAAAACACTGAAGACACCTTATGCTGGAGAGGATGTGGAACTAGGGGAACTCTCCTCCACTGCTGGTGCGAATGCAAGCTTGTACAGCCACTCTGGAAATCAATATGGTGCTTTCTTAGAAAATTGGGAATCAATCTCCCCCAAGACCCAGCTATTCCACTCTTGGGCATATATCCAAGGAATGCTCAATCATACCACAAGGGCACTTGCTCAGCTATGTTCTTATCAGCATTGTTTCTAATAGCCAGAACCTGGAAACAACCTAGATGCCCTTCAACTGAAGAGTGGATATATAAAATGTGGTACATATACACAATGGAATACTACTCAGCAGAGAAAAACAATGACAACATGAGGTTTGCAGGCAAATGGATGGATCTAGGAAAAACCATTCTGAGTGAGGTAACCCAGTCTCAGAAAGGCAAACATGGTATGTCCTCACTCATAGGAAGATACTAGATATAAAACAAAGATGAACAGAGTGCTACTCACAACTCCAGGGAGGCTACCTAGAAAACAGGACCCCAAGAAAGACACAGGGATCACCCAGTGTTAGAGAAATGGATGAGATCTACATGAACAACATGGACGTGAGTGGGAGTAATGAAGGGAAAGGGTAGAGGGAAAGAGAGCTTAGGGGAGCAGCAGATCCCAGCTGGATCAAGAACAGAGAGGGAGAACAAGGAATAAAAGACCATGATAAATGAAGACCACATGAGAACAGGAAGAAGCAAAATGCTAGAGAGGCCCACAGAAATCCCCAAAGATACCTCCACAACAAACTACTGGCAATGGTCGAGAGACAACCTGGAACTGACCTACTCTGGCGAAAGGATGGCCAAACATCCTAATTGTCATGCTAGAATCCCCATCCAATGAGTGAGGGAACTGGATGCAGAGATCCACTGCCAGGCCCCAGGTGGAGCTCCAGGAATCCGATTGGTGAGAAAGAGAGGGGTTTGCATGAGTGAGAATTATTGAGACCAAGGTTGGAAAAAGCACAGGGACAAATATTCAAATGAAAGGAAACACATGAACTATGAACCAATAGCTGAGGAGCCCCTAACTAGATCAGGCCCTCTGGATAAGTCAGACAGTTAATTAGCTTGATCTGTTTGGGAGGCATCCAGGCAGTGGGACCAGGTCCTGTCCTCAGTGCATGAGCTGGCTGTTTGGAACCTGGGGCTTACACAGGTACACTTGGCTCAGCCTGGGAGGAGGGGACTGGACCTGCCTGGACTGAATCTACCAGGTTGAACTCTAACCTCAGGGGAGTCTTTGCCCTGGAGGAGATGGGAATGGGGGGTTGGGCTGGGGGAAGGCATGGGGGGTGGCGACGGAGGGAGAACAAGGGAATCTGTGGCTTATATGTAGAATTAAATGTAATAAATAAATAAATAAATAAATAAATAAATAAATAAATAAATAAATAAATAAATAAATAGAAGAGCCCAGACAGACCAGGTCCCTAGCCCATTCTGTGCCCCTTCCCCATGTAAGGACTGCTGGAATGTGTACAGAGGGCAAGGAAAGAGATACCATGATAAATGAAGGCACCATGGGAATATGGAGAAGCAGAGTGCTAGTGAGATTCCCAGGAATCCACAAGGATGACTCCATCATCGCCAATGGCAAGAGTTGAGAGGGTGCCTGAGCTGGCATACTCTGGTGATCAGATGGCTGAATACCCTGTCATCATAGAACCCTCATCCAGTGACTCATGGAAGCAAATGCAGAGATCCATGCTGGGTCCCAGGCTGAGCTCCAGGAATCCAATCAATGAGAGAGAGGAGGGATTCTATGAGCAAGGGATATCAAGACTATAATTGGAAAAATTACAGAGACCACTAGCCAAACCAGTAGAGACACATGAACTGTGGACCAATAGCTGAGGAGCCCCCATGGTACCAGACTAGGCCCTCTGTTAAGAGAGACAGTTGTTTAACTTAAACTGTTTAGTGGGCCCCCAGGCAGTGGGATTGGGATCTGTTCTGAATGCATGAGCCGGCTTTTGGGAGCCTAGTGCCTATGGTGAAACACTTTGCACAGCCTTGGTGCAAGGAGGGAGAGGAGGGTCTTGCACGTGTCTCAACTGAATGTACTAGGCTCTGCTGACTACCTACAGGAGACCTTGACTTGGAGGAGAAGGGAATGGGGGGTGGGTTGTGGGAGAAGGCTGGGGCATGGGAGGAGGGAGGACAGGGGAATCTGTGGTTGGTGTGGAAATGAATAGAAAATCTGTTAGTAAAAAAAATTAAAAAATCAGGAGTATAAAAAAAGAGTATTTCTCAGAGCATTAAAATACAAGGTAATGTGATCATGACTGTGATTTATGAATTTGAGGCCAATTCCATAGGCAGAATAGAAATTAAGCAATTGTTAGGTGTTGCTATCATCATATATGTATATATCTTTAAAATGAAGATATGTGTGTGTGTGTCTTTAACCTCTCTTCAAAATCAGAAATATTTCCTTATAAAATTTATAGCAAATTAATCCAAGGAACACAGGAAATAAACTTCATTTGTTATATAAAAAAAGAAGAGCCCAGCATTGCTGAGTTGAAATCTCCTGAGAAGTGTTTCTTGAGATCACATGGATGCTGTGTTTTCCAGAGGCAGTTGTGTTTCATGCTGGCAGTCAAACTTGGTAGTGTGAGAATCACCCAGATGGTACTGATTTTGAAGGCATGAAGCAATCATGGAAAACAGCTGAGGCTTGGCATTGTGAGAAGCCAGGTGATGCCATTGGGGAAGGTGCAGCCTCAGTAGCAGTTAAAGGTCCAGAATTAAAGGGGTCATGAATAGAGTCTATGAGGGACATTGATGAAAGTGCAGCCATGTTGCAGCAGAAGACCCAGCATTGTGATTGATGTCAGTACTGTGGGATGACTGACAAGAACAGCAGCAGCTATGGAGTGTAGCCATCTTGAGCTTAGAAGACAAGCTGTGTGTGTTGCAGAGGATGGAGCTGAAGAAGTGACCCAAGCCCTTTTGGAGAAGCTCAGAAGATTGTGAGTAGATCCAGACATTGAACATTGAGTTATTCATTCAGATGGAGAATAGATTTGTGTTGTTCAGATAAAGACTGTGCCCTGGATCTTCCCTCTTGAAGTAAAGAAGTATATTTCACCTAATTTTTATTTTTTAGGAGCCCACAGTTGAGAGAATTCTTTTCTTTTTTTCAAAATAATCTTTATCGTTTTTGGCAGTGGTATAACAAATTTTAATTCACACTAGACACTCTCAAAATAGGTAAAAACAATAACAACGAAAAGGTCTAACAAGCTCTCAGAATTGACAAGAGTGTACCAATAATCATAGCAGATTCACCACTGCCTGAATGCATGTTACAAACATTACATGCAAATGCTACATTTTTAAAGATCCATATAGCAACAGTGTAATGCCTCCTGCAGCCCTGCACTCAGGGTACTTCACCTGAGGGGAGACAAGCTCCTCCTCCTTTATTTTTGAGCTGAGTACCGAACCCAGGGCCTTGCACAAGCACTCTACCACTGAGCTAAATCCCCAACCCCAAGCTCCTCCTTCTTACATCAAAGGGCAATGATTCCACCTAATAATCCAACATAGGCAGGTAAATCTCCTGGTCAAGGAACTATCCCCAGAAAAGCAGGCTTACCTTAAACCATGCTAATGAAATAGATGTAAGTATTAATTCTTTCTACGAGGAGCCTAACTCAGGATAGTTGAGTCTACTGTTAGTAAACAGCTACTACATCCTCCCCATTTCAGTTTCTTATTCTAAGAAAGGGCAGAAAAAGAAAGCCAATATAGTAATGGGATTGAAAAGAAAGTATTTTAAAAGAAAAAAAAAGGAGGAATTTTAAGAAATATCAAATATGAGGTTTTCTCTGTCAAATAATATAAAATTTGTGTTTAGTAGAAGGAATTAAGATTTTTTTGTCTCTCCCATCTTAAAACATTTGTAAATATTTTAATCCCCCTCAGTAAAATTTTTGTTTACTCAATGGTACTATTCCTATTCTAGGATTTGATAGCCTGAAGCAATGACCCATCTCTCCTTGTCACAGTGACTCCCTTTCCCCCTTCATCCTTTAACTGTGCACCAATTCTTTTCAAACTTGTCAAAATAGTAAGATTATAAGATCAGTCCCCAGCTAATGGGGAAAAGACACCAAACTTTTAAAAGATATTTTGGATTTTAAAAGAGACTGAATGTGTTAAAGGAACTGTTTTTTTTTTTTTTTTGAGACAGGGTTTCTCTGTGTAGTACTGCCTGGCCTGAAACTCACTCTGTAGACTTGGCTGGCTTTGAGATCACAGAGATCTCTCTGTTTCCTGAGTGCTGGGATTAAAGGTGTGTGCCATCACTGCCTAGCAGGACTGAATTAAAAAAAGAAGATTTATTATGTATAGTGTTCAGCCTGCCTGTATTCCCGCATGCCAGAAGGCACCAGATCTCACTATAGATGGTTATGAGCCTACATGCAATTTCTGGGAATTGAACTGAGGACTTCTGAAAGATCTTCTGGTGCTCTTAACCTATGAGTGAAATTTTAATGAGCTTGAATATGCAAAGACTGTGGGACATTTAAAGTTATTTATGTTTTAAAAAATATTTCTTTATTTTTATTTTATGTGCATTGGTATTGTACCTGCATGTATGTCTGTGTTACGTTATTGGATCCCAAGAAACTAATGTTACAGACAGTTGTCACCAGCCTTGTGGGTGCTGGGACTTGAACCTGGGTCCTCAGGAAGAACAGCAAGTGCTATTAACTACTGAGCCATCTCTTCAGCCCTATGTAGATTTTAAGGCGAGATCTTAGGGATGAATAAGAAACAAAAGGTGGCTTTGTGGTGATGTATTTGTATGTCAAGATGATATGAGGACAATTGTGCTGGATAGTTTTCTAACAACTTGACAATCTGAGTCATCACATTTAAAGTCATCTGAGAGGAGGGGCATCAATTAAAAGAATGCCTTTAGCTCTTATGACCACAGGACCTGCTCTTCCAACTGCTCCAGGCATTGCTGGGTGAGGGGAGAAGGGCCACTTTTCCCTGCCCATGCCACCACCAGACAGATGGGTACATGGGAGAGCAGGCCCTGTGGTCATAGGAGTGGGAGAACTATCCCTGACCCCCACCAGCTGCAACACTTGGAAGAGCATGCCCTATACATCATAAGTGAATCACAATAGAGTCAACGCTGTGAATGCATGGGTGGGTGAGCCAGTCCCAATATTGTCGGCATGGGAGAGTTTTTCCCCATTTGACATCTGGTGGACCAATCCTACAGCTGCCCAGGCCATGATTTATGGATATGACTTGGCCTGCCTCACCATACACCACATCTATGATCTGTTGGAGCTTGTGAAGTGACCTGATCTGTAGACCCAGAGCTATGGGCTCTCTATAACACAGGGAAACAACAGGATATCCAGGAGGAGCCCTAGTGAAGGCCCAGTATTTGTAAGATAGTAGAAACCAGAGTCTTTGAATCAGACCAATGACTCTTTACAATGAACACTTGTAAGTAAAGAAAAATACACAAAGGGGTTCATGGCATGACTTACTGTCTCACACTGCAGCTTCCATGATGAGATTTTAAAAATTTTCCCCTTATTTTATTCCTTTTATTTCTCTTACATACACACTTTTTCTCTTACACAAACACTTTTTCTCTTACACACACACACACACACACACACACACACACACACACACATATGCATACATATACAGACACTGTTTGAATGGACTGGGCAACTGAACAAAGGAGGTTTCTATGAGAATGAGGGGAGTGCCACATGGGAAGTGTCCTGGGGTTTTAGAGACTCATGAGGCATCATCTTCCTCTTTTGGGTACCCTGTGTGTATAAGAGTGTGTACCAGTCCCTACCTTCTTTATGGATTCTTATTTACTCTTCTTTAACTAGTCTTCCTGACTGATCTGGCTGTCTCTCTGACATAGTTCATGAAGCCCTGGTTGTAGCTGGAAGTTTTCCTGTACCCTGCCCAGTCCTGAAGCCACTCAGACCTAAATAAACACACAGAGGATCACATTAATTATGAACTGTATGGCCTAATGGCTCAGGCTTCTCACTAACTAACTCTTACATCTTAAATTAACCCATTTCTATAAATCTATACTTTGTCACATGTCTTGTGACTTACTGGTACTTTACATCTGGCTTCTTAGGGTGATGGCTAGCAGCGTCTCTCATCTCTGCCTTTCTCCTCCCTCTCTCTCTAGTTAGAATGTCCCACCTAACCTTATTCTGCCTCACCATTGGCCAAACAGCTTTATTTATCAACCAATTGGAAAACACATTTTCACAGCTTACAGAATGATATCACCAATCACCTGCTTCACATACAGCTGTCACACAGACTGGTTCTGAAGCCAAGCATCAGGATCTTCTGCTGATTCTATCTGGAGTCCTGGGTACAGAGAAGCCTCTGCCTCAATGGCTGCAAATGGCCTTCCTGGATTGTAGGTCTTTCCCAGTCTGTAGGAGTTGAAGGAATATGCACCAATTTAGCAAAAGGTGAAGAACTGTGAGGAAGTGACAAGATAAAGGCTGCTTGGATGTTTAGAGTAACACAGAGAAGTGAGTACAGAGTCAGTGGGAGTAGTTACATCTGGGGATTTGACACAGGGCACCATAATTCAAAGAGAGGCTCCAGGTGTTGACTGCAAATTGGTTGTTCTGGTTGACATTTGGTGTTGGGTTATAAAATGAGGTCCTAAGTTTGCAATAACTTAGTATATAGCTCATTATGCAGTGACCTATACAGTACAATCTTCACAAAAAGTTACAACTAATGTAAATAATTTGGATTTCTTCAGAATAAAAATACATAAGAAATGAAAGCATGACAAACTGGTGAGATGTCTTAAGAGCTTCAGAAACTATACACTATATTGACATGTTTGTTGTATTGTATGTCAAATTTACAACATGTTTAATAATATTTACATATATAACTCTTGAATCTGTTCATCAGCATATGTAATTGACAGAGGAAATAATTTTTTGAGTAATCTAGTTGTCAAGTTAATAAAATATGTGAATGTTCCAAGTGGAGGAACTCACAAATTAGGATTTCATCAACAAATGAATCAATAACACAAAAGTAATAGTGAATGCAAGAGGAAGACTCAAAATGTAGGATGTATCTCAACATGAAAAAAGGGATGGCTGCAGAATTTAGTTAGCCTAATATGATTACTTAAAGAAATAACATCTTATGGGATCAAATCCCAAATTATAGCTTCATGTGTGATTATTCAGATAGTGAAGAACAATCATGCTTCAAAGCTCTTTAATTAAAAATACATGTGAGCTAGGTTTTAAAGGTTTTCCTAGTAGTATATGTTTTGTCCCTGATGTGATGAAGTGAGTTACTTTCTGGTGTTAATAGTATTATGTAGCACTTGGGGACAAAGATGATGCCTAAGAGTGATGTACTAGAAGCCAAGATACAGACAACTTCCATAGCCACCATGACCTTCCCTTTGGTGCTGTGGTAGACACGGAGGAAGCTGACCCAGATAATGCAGAATACCAGCATGCTGAAAGCCAGGAACTTGGCTTCATTGAATGTTTCAGGCAGATTCCTGGACAAAAAAGCCATAAGGTAGCTGCCTATAGCCAGTGTTCCCAGGTATCCCAGAATGCAGTAAAAGGCTGAGCCTTTGTTGCAAATGATGATGATGTGCCCATGTTCTGAAAGGACATCTTTGTCAATAAATGGAGGAGAGGTTGCCAGACAAATTCCACAGAGAACAACTTGCAGCAGGGTGCAGATGGGAATGATGAAGTAAGGGGCTTTTACTATCAGCAGCCACCTCCACATTCTCCCTGGAGTTGTGATATTGAAGGCTATAAGTACAGTGAGAGTTTTGGCCAGCACAGTGGAAAGAGCCACAGTGAACAGAAGTCCAAATGTGTTCTGCTGCAGGATACAGGTGACTGTGCTAGGATGGCCAACGTAAAGCAAGGGACAGAGAAAACAGAGGGTCAGAGTGATGAGCAGGATATAGCTGAGATGCCGGTTATTGGCCTTGACAATGGGAGTGTCTCTGTGCTTCAGAAACACCCCTAGAATGACAGCTCTGAGTGATGAGAAGCCCAGGGATATGAAGTTGAGTATCTTTCCCAAGGAGTCATCATAGGACAGAAATGTCAGATTCTTATGCTGGCAGTGACTCTTCTCTGTATTTGCATAGTAAATTTCTGGACACTTCATACTCTGATCCAGATCTGGCAGAAATGCAGGTGATCATGAATGCATACTCAGGTTTTCTCTTTTATCCTAAGCCACATCCATGCTCTGGAACACTGGAATGTTATCTGGACCATCTTGCTTTGTTTCAGATACAAATACAGAAGGATTAAACTCCATTTGCCTTTGCTTCATGCTGACAGGATTTAAACAGCCCCAATGCTTTCTCTGTTGTTACTCGTATGGTATCCTCACCTTTAGTGACACTGTTGTATCTGTTTTACAAGTCATTAGAGCATTGAATACATTGCATGAGCCTAATTTTGCTCTGACATTGCCTCTTCATTAATACATCTCCATTCTTAAGAGGGCATAGGACTTCAGTGTGATAGAGAGGATGTCTCTTGAAATCCTTATCTTAAAAATTCTGTTCTCTTATATGTAGCCCAAATGTAGCTACATTCATGAAGTCCAGAGTATTATCTAAGTTTCCTCATTCTCTGAATAGCCTGAGTGAATTTAAATTCTCAAATTCTTGCAGCCTTGAACCACTTTATCAGTGACACTCTTCTCATAACTCTGTAAAATCATATCTATGTAGTGCATTGATGCAGAACTGCTCATGTACTCTTATGTCTTTATGGAACAGTGTTTTCACACTGTGTTTCTGATATCTTATCAATTTACTCCTAGATTATGATTTATGCTTATGGATTTTTCTGCAATATTTTCAATATACTATTAATGTCCATATTTCTATATACATTTTTGGGATATATATTTAATTCTTTTTAAAGCATCACATTACCATTCATCATCCCTATATAATCTATTCATATCATGATTTTACCCTCCTCCAGATCCTTCCAGATTCTCCCCATCTCCATGCCCACCCAATTCCACCCCTTTTCTTTTTCTCTTTCTTTAAAAAGAGAAATAAATAAAATGCCAACAAAATGACAATTAAAAAAACCTTACTCTCTCACACAGGCACACACAATCTACAAAACCACAAAACACAAAGTTGTAAACCAAAGTATAAAGGAAAAGTCCAAAAAGACCAGAAGAAAATAAATAAGAATTACAGCCCCATGCAGCACCTCCTTCCCTGAGCCCCATATTCTAGCCTACAACTCTGAAAGATTTACTGGAGCCAGGCTGGTCCTAGAGACTCCAACCTGACCGAAATCAACAGACTGCACTATCTTCCCTGGGCTCAATGTATCTGCCCACAACTTCAGCAAAAGACTTCTGCTTTACCAGGGCCCAGTCTGGTTCTAGGGACCAAAGCATCCCTTTCTCTGGGATCCATATTCTATTAAACAGCATTACTGGAGGCCAAGCTGGTCATAAGTCACCATACCACCTGCTAATACTCCTTAAAGTTTGCCCAACAGTCCCAGACTGAATCCCTCCCCTGGGCTTCATATTCTGGACGACATCTCAGGCAAAAGACTTCTGCTTTATCCCAGACCCAGCTGGTACTAGAGACTCAAGGTAAGACACTGCCCACTGCCAGCCAACACTCACTAAAGCTGGCACAACAGTCTCCAACTGCACACCACCTGCACTCCATTTCCAAGACCACAACTTTGGCAGAAAACTACTGCTTTACTGGAGGTCATGCCATACTAGGAATCCAAGACACCAAGAAGGTAACAAGAACAAGGCCACACAGGTTGACATCCAAAACCCCAGAGGCCTTTCAGGCGACAAAATCCCACTAGAGAGACCTTACTGGACCTATAGACTGTCTCGTCACCACAATTCCTGGCACTTAGGCCAGAAGACCAGAGAGGCAACAGAAACCAAGGAACAAAATACTCATTCAACAGACAAACTCAGGAATTAACATCTAGATGTATAATCAACCCAAACCTAGATGCCTATTTGCTAGTATAAGAACACAATCAGCAACAGAAAGGGTAATATGACACTACCACAGCCCAGCTATCTTTGAAAGAAAGACTTGAACATTCCAACACTGCTGAAGCACAAGAAAGCAACCTTAAAAACAACTAGAAAGAAATTGAAGATGTCAGAAAAGGAAAAATCTCCCATGCTTGTAGAGAGGAAGGATTAACATATGTAAAAATGGTAATCTTAAAAATTGCAATCAATGCAATCCCCATCAAAATCTCAACACGATTCTTTACAGACCTGGAAAGAACAATACTCAATATCATTTGGAAAAACAAAAAACCCAGGAGAGCTAAAAGAATCCTGTACAACAAACCCCCTTCTGGAAGCATCACTATCACTGACATCAAGCTCTAATATAGAGCTACAGCAATAAAAACAGCTTGGTATTAGCATAAAAACTGACATGTGGACCAATGGAATCAAATTGAAGACCCTGACATTAACCCACCCACCTATAAACACATGACTTTTTGACAAAGAAGCCAAAACTGTACAATGGAGAAAAGAAAGCATCTTAAACAAATGGTGCTGGCATAACTGGACGTCAACATGTAGAAGATTACAAATACATCCATATCTATTGCCATGCACACAACTCAAGTCCAAGTGGATCAAAGACTGCAATATAAAGCCAATTACACTGAACTTGATAGAAGAGAAAGTAGGAAGTAGTCTTGAACGCATTGGTACTGGAGACCACTTTCTAAATATAAGACCAGTAGCACAGACACTGAGAACAACAATAAATGGGACCTCCTGAAACTGAGAAGCTTCTGTAAGGCAAAGGACACAGTAAATAAGACAAAATGACAGCCTACATAATGGGAAAAGATCTTCACCAACCCCACATCTGACAGAGGGCTGATCTCCAAAATATGTAAAGAACTCAATAAACTAGACATCAAAATAACAAACAATCCGATTAAAAAATGGGCTATAGAGCTAAACAGAAAATTCTCAAAGGAAGAATTTCAAATGGACAATAGACATTTAAGGATATCCTTAATTATCAGGGAGATGCAAATCAAAATGACTCTGAGATACCATCTTACACCTGTCAGAATGGCTAAGTTCAAAAACACTTAAGACAGCTTATGTTGGAGAGGATGTAGAGAAAGGCAAACACTCCTCCACTGTTGGTGGGAGTGCAAACTGGTACAGCCACTTTGTAAATCACTATGGCAGTTTCTCAGAAAATTGGAAATCAATCTCCCTCAATACTGAGCTGTACCACTCTTGGGCATATACCCTAGGAATACTCAATCATACCACAAGAACACACGCTCAACTATGTTCATTATTGGTAATAGCCAGAATCTGGAAACAACCTAGATGCCCCTCAACTGAAGAATGGATTAAGAAAATGTGGCACATATACACAATGGAGTACTATTCAGCAGAAAGAAAAAATGAAATCATGAAGTTTGCAGGCAAATTGATGGAACTAGAAAATACGAACCTGAGTGAGGTAACCCAGACTCATTAGGACAAACACTGTATGTACTCATTCATAAGTGGATACTAGACATAAAGCAAAGCATAATCAGGCAATAACCCACAACTCCAGAGAAGGTAACTAACAGGGAAGACCCAAAGAGGGACACATGGGCTGCCTTGGGAAAGGGAAACTGATGAGATCTCCACGAGTGAACTGGGGATGAGGGGTGGGCAATGGAGGGCAAGGGATAGGGGATGAGAACATAAGGGAATGGGATGGTTGAGCTGGAACAGGAAGTGAGGGGGAATGCAATGAAAGAGATACTATGATAGAGAGAGACATCACAGGGATAGAGAGAAACCCAGTGTAGAGAAGCTGCCAGGAATCCGCAAGCATGACCCCAGCCTTGTCCAATAGCAATAGTGTAGATGGTGCCTGAACTGAACTGGCTTGCCCCAGAGATCAGACTGGTGAATACCCTCACTGTCATGACAGAACTTTTCTCCAGACTGATGGAAGCAGATGTAGAGATCCACAGCCAATCACTAGACAGAGCTCCAGGAGTCCAGTCAAAGAGAGAGAAGAGGAATTCTATGAGCAAGTGCATCAGGATCATGATGGGGAAACATGCAGGGACAACCAAACAAACTAGAGGGAACTCATGAAAGTTGGATCAATGGCTGTGGAGCCTACATGATTTTAGTAGGCCCTGTGCATGGCAAGACAGGTATGTAGTTTGATATGCTTGGGAGGCCCCCTGGTGGTAGGATCAGAATCCATCTCTTATGCATGAGAGGGCTTTGTGGAGCCCACTATCTATGATGGGACACCTCATGCAGCCTTGAGGCAGGGGGAAGGGCTTGGATTTGCCTCTACTGAATGTGCCTCCCCATTGGAAGCCTTGCCTTCTAGTGATTGGGAGTGGGGTGTGCATTGGGAGGTGGAGGCTGGGGGATGGGAGGAGGGAAGAGGGGGATCTTTGATTGGTGTATAAAATGAATGAAAACATTTTCTTAATAAAAAAGAAGATGAGGTGCAAATCTAAACAGAATTCTCAATTGAGGAAACCAAAATGTCTGAGAAACACTAAAAGAAATGCTCAACATCCTTTGCCATATTTGAGATTCCATCTTACACCAGTAAGAATGGCTATGATCAATAACTCAAGTGACTACTTATGCTGGTGAAGATGCAGAGCAAAGGGAAGACTCCTCCATTGCTGGTGGGAGTGCAAACTTGTATAGCACTTGGAAATCAATATAGTGATTCCTCAGAAAACTGGGAACTGACCTACCTCATGACCCAGCTATGCCACTCTTGGGCATATACCTAGAGGACGCTCCATCCTACCATAAAGACACTTCCTCAACTCTGTTCAGAGCAGCATTATTCATAATAGCTAGAAATTGGAAACAATCTAGATACCCCTCAACCAAAGAATGGATAAAGAAATGTGGTACACACTGGGCTATTATTCATCTGTTAGAAAAAATGACATCATGAAATTTCCTGGTAAATGGATGGAACTAGAAAGAAATTATCCTTTGTGAGGTAACCCAGTGCCAGAAAGAGAAACATGATATATTCTCACTTATAAGTGAATATTAGCTGTTAAGTAGATAATAATCACACTATAATTCACAGACACAGAGAGGTTAAGTAACAAGAAGGGCTCTAGGGGTGACAAATGGATCTCCTTGGGAAAGGGAAATATTGTAGATTTTTGAGGGTGTACTGGGGGCAGGTGGGGGCAGGTGACAGAGTGATCAGGATGGGAGGGAGGGACACAGGGAGAGGGTATGGGGAGATACTATTGGAATAGGTAAATACATAGGGAGCTATGTGGAAATCCAGTGCAGTGGATAATTTCTGGAAGCTATGAGGGTAACCATTGAGAGGACTCCTAGTAATGGAGGATATGGAGCCTAAACCATATTTTACCAGGCTAGATTCTCATTGGTAGGACTTGACCACCAATCCAGCCATAAAACTCTTCAATCACAACTTGTCCTGCCAGCAATCTGTGTTGGGGCAATGGAGCCTCAGAGCTTATGGGGGTGGCCAATCAGTGACTAATCTGTCTTGAGACCAAAGTCATGAGAAACAGCCCATGCCTGACATTGTCTGGATGGCCAGGAACTTTAATCTGAATGCTCAGAGACCTAGAGTAGAACTACACACAGCTGACAGAGAGAGAGAGAGAGAGAGAGAGAGAGAGAGAGAGAGAGAGAGAGAGAAAGTCAATGAAATGATTTTTAATCATATTCTGATATACTCACTATGGTGGTATTTTAATTGTACTGAAATGTGATTTTATTTGTATGTTAATAAATAAAGTGGCCTGGGGGTCAGTGCTAATAGCAAGTCATAGCAGAAACTGGGTGGTGGTGGTGCACACCTTTAATCCCAGCTCTTGGGAGGCAGAGCTAGGCGGATCTCTGTGTGTTCAAGGATACAGCCAGCATGGAGACACACGCCTTTAATCTCAATACCAACCATAGAAGACCTGGAGGTCTGTACAGACAGTCATTGACTAGGAGGTCATGTGGTTGGGTTTACAACCAATGAGAAGGCAGAATAGAAAGTCTATAAAAAAGACAGACAGGAAGTAGCTCTCTTAGCTGAAGAGGACAGCTGCAGCAGTGAAGGGTAAGGCTCTTAGCTCTGACCTCTTGGGCTTTCATCTTTGCATTGGCTCTGTGTTTCTTATTTAATAAGATGGTTACAACTACAACTCATTGATTGGTGCTTAGCCCAGTCTTCATCAGGAAGTCTTACTCTAGCAGCTGATAAGAGCAGATGCAGAGACTCATAGCCAAACATTATAGGGAGCTTGTTGAACCACACAAAGAAGGAGGAGAAAGGACTGTAGAAACCAGAAAGCTTGAGATCAACAGGAGAACAAGGCCCAAAGTATCACATAAACAGGGCTCATAGGGGCTCACAGAGACTGAAGCAGCAATCCAGGAGGCTGCAAGGATCTACACTAGGCCTTCTTAATTCATGCTGTGGGGTTTTATGGTTTTTTTTGGGGGGGGGAATACTAACAGTGGCAGTGGGGGCATCCCTGACTCTTCTGCCTGCTCCTGGGACACTTTTCCTTCTTTTTTTATTAAACATTTTTTCATTCATTTTACACACCAATCAATAATCCCCCTCTTCTAATGTGTTGCCTGGTCCAGCCGTGATATGAGGGTTTATGCTCAGTCTTACTGCATCTTGTTTTGTCATGTTCAGTTGATATCACTGGGAGGCCTGTCAGTGGATCTGGGGAAGAAGATGAGGTAATGAGGGTGGTTGGGTGGAGGGAAGGGATGAGAGACTGTGGTTGGGATATATTGTATAATATATGGAATTTTCATAAAATTGAAATAAAGTAAAAAAATAAAACTATGATAGGCTCACAAGACTATGGGTGTAAGGGAGAAAAATGTGGTTTGAATGAGAATGTACCCCTTAGTCACATATTTGTATGACTTGTCCCCAGTTGGTGGAGCTATTTGAAAAAGATTAGGAGATGTGGACCTTTTGAGAGAGGTCTGTTGCTGTGGAAAGATTTTAAGGATCTTGTCATTCACAGTGTGTCTTCTCTGTCTCCTACTTGGGGATCAGTATGTAAAGACTCAATTGTTCCTGTTGTCATGCTGTCTTAGTTAAATTTCTGTTGCTGTGAAGAGACACCATAACCAAGACAACTAATAAAAGTAAGAATTTTACTTGCAGGCTCACAGTTCCAGATGGAGAACATGGCATGGTGCAGGAAGGAAGGAATGGAGCTGGAAAACTAGCTGAGAGTTTACATCTGATTCATAGCTATGCCGTAGAGAGGGGAGAGAGAGAGAGAGAGAGAGAGAGAGAGAGAGAGAGAGAGAGAGAGATGGGAATGAAGCAGGCTTTTGAAAGCTCCATTCCCACCGGAAATGACAGTCCTTCAACAAAGCCACATCTCCTAATCCTTCCAAAACAGTTCCACAACTGTAGACCAAGTATTCAAACATATGAGCCTATGGGGGCCATTCTCATTTAAACTACCACACATGCCTCTGCTCTGCCTTCATGAACTCTAACAGTCTGAAACTGTAACCCAATGAAAGATCTTCTTTTATCAGATGCTTGGTCATGGTGCCTTTTTATACCAATAGAAAAGAAACCAAGACAAAATGCATGATGACATGAAGCATACTGCTCTGGTGTGGGAAGGTGGTTTTCTGTAGACAGACATTTCCACAATTGTTCAGGAGCACAAAGCAGGTATGGATTTCAATGTCAATAGTATGTTATTTCAGTGGGAAAAATGAACTGTAACCTGTGGTTTTCTGACAGTTGGAAGGAAAAGGATTGTCTTCACTGAAGTGAGTTCACTTACAGATATTTTTCACTTGCTTGGATATTGCAGATGTGGATATTTTCTGTGAATGTTTTCTGCATGATTAGCATGTACCTATCTCATTGGAAATCTCATTCTCTGGGCATTGCTTGCAGTCAAACATCAGGCAGCCTCACCCTCTTGGTGGGTTTTCCTGAATCCAGGATGACAGCTCTCATTGCATACTGACTGAGGAATCTGAGAACAATAACATGAATGTTAGCAAATGGTCATGCTTTATGGAATCTCTAATAGAGTGTTTTTGAATATTGAGCTGTTAATTCACTTATGTTAATATTACCAAATGCAGATAGTTGATTTATTTTATTACTAAGGTGAGTTATTCACAAGCCCATGTGGTAAATGCTTGGCCCTAATAATATTACTTTGTTGGAAAATTGTTCAAAGATTATGAGGTGAGGCATAAAAGTAAGAATTTAGGTCCTTTGTAGCATGTCTTGGTGACATAATAACTACAAAAGTATTGTTTCTTGACTCCTGGATAGAAAGGCAAAGAAGTTTTTTTCTTCCATGGTAAGGGTTCATCTTGTCTTCCATGGTAGAGATTCATCTTAGAACCACTGTGTAAACCAATCTGGTAGAATTATTGTGGAAATTTTTCTAGATTAGTTTACTTGAGGTAAAAAAAAAATAATCCTCTCTAAAGTGGGTGGCCCCGATTTATTGGCGCTGGTCATCTAGTGAAATAAAAGGAAGAAATGATGATAACGGCAGAGTTCAGCTATCACTCCATCTTGACTGTTGATGCAATGTGAACATCTACCTCTACAACCTAAAAACATGGCTTCCTGCAATGAGTGAATATATTCTCAAACTCTGAGCCAAGAAGAGTCTCCCATACTGTTTGTTAAGTAGCCTTTTTGCAACGGCAAAGCAAACAACTAACACATCTTCATATTCCCATCATGCTCTTCTCTCTTGACAGAGGCTTAGAAGCAAAAGGACTACTGACCATTGACTGAAACATTACAAGATGGGATCAAAATAAATCTTTTGTTAGGTGGTCTGTGAAAATGATGGAAATCATCCTGAAAAAGATACTTGTATGTATGTTAAAAAAAATGAGCAGATTGGAAAATAGTTCATTCAGCAAAATTAGGTATGAAGACAATGTTTTATATTGGTCATTATGTGTCTATAAATGGGCCCTGTGTAAGCAGTGAAGGGTCGTGACACACAGGAATATAGTTTTTGAAATTTATACAGGTCAAAATACTCAAGTAAGATGCAACCCACCTCTGTAAATCCTGTGGCCCACTGTATCATGTGATAAGATAAGGACAATTCCTGGCCCTCTGGAGCATTTGGAGAAAATGTTCCTACTTTTGCATTTATCGCAAGACCTTTTGGGAAATTCCAAAAAATGAGAATGTCGTATTCTACATGAGATTTCCTTTTCCAATCCAGGACCACCTGTTCTCCAGCATGATTGATGAGTTGTGTGTTCTTTAGAAAAAGGTGAAGCTAAAAGAGATACATGCTTTATGCTACATAAGCTTCAGAGAAGCACAACTGTAGATGTAACCAACCGTCGTATAAATAAGAAACACAGAACCAATGCAAAGAAGAAAGCCAAGAGGTCAGAGCTAAGAGCCAAAACCTTACCCTTCCTCCTGCAGTGGTCCTACCTCTCCGAAGGAGCCAGGCTTTCTGGGTTAAAGTCTTTATATACTCTCTCTTCTGCCTTCTCATTGGTTGTAAACCCAAAAGGCTTGCAGTAATTTTTTTGGGAGAAATTAACAGCAAATATCCCAACAGTGATAGAATTGATCTTATAAAGAGAGCTGATTGGATCTTGCCTCGAATTGTACGTGAAAAACCCATATCTGGAGTTCATACATTTTATACAGATGCCAACAAACAGGGAAAGGCAGGTTACAAATCCGAAAATTTAAGTAGAGTGGTTCAAAGTCCTTATAATTCAGTTCAAAAATCAGAATTGTATGCTATTCTGTTGGTATTAATGGATTTTTCAGAACCTCTCAACATAGTAACTGACTCTCAGTATGCTGAAAGAGTGGTATTACATATTGAGACTGCAGAATTTATCCCTGATACTTCAGAATTAACTTCACTATTTATTCAATTACAAGATACAATCAGGAAAAGGAGTCATCCTTTATATATAACTCACATTCGATCCCATACCGGTCTGCCAGGCCCTCTAAACAAGGCAATGATGAGATTGATAAATTATTGATAGGAAATGTGCTGGAGGCCTCAGAATTTCATAAAAAACATCATGTCAATAGTAAAGGTTTAGATTCTGCCCCCGACTTCCCTTCTGGACAAAGGTGAGTGCCCGCCGCGCACCCTAGATCCCGTCCCTGGGCACCAGCCACCCCTGGGAAGACCTGCCTATCTTGGCCCCAACCTCTGGCCGGGGACAGGCTTCCTCCTACACACCACCCCTACCCGGAAGGACCCCGTGCTCCAAAATCCCCTGCAGTCTCCAAGCCCTGTCCCCAAGTCCATCATCCCTGGAGACCCCCGCCACTTCCTGAGACTTAGAGACCGGCCCCCAGCTCCCATCCTGCCCCGGACTTCCCTTCTGGACAAGAGACTTCTTTTCTGGACAAGAGCTGCCATCTTGCCTCGGACTTCACATCTGGACAATAGCTCCCATCCTGCTTCGGCCTTCCCATCTGGACAAGAGCTCCCAACCTGCCTCGGACTTCCCATTTGGACAAGAGAGTCCTGTCTGGACAAAAGAGAGAGACTTCCCGAATCTGTCAGCTCTCTCTCCACCAAGGGTGCTGATAAGACCAAGATCAAAAACAAGGATATGGGCAGACGTCAAGGCAGAAGTACATACAACAAAATGAAGAGCAATACAGCATCACCAGAACCTAGCCCTCCTCCAACATCTAGAGCTGATCATCAAAAATTGGAAGAAGCAGAAGAAAACAGTCTTATGAATAACATCATGAAGAAGGTAGAGCCCTATATAGAAGAACAGACAAAAAATTGGCAAGAATGTATTAAAAACCTAGAGGAAAGGACAATTAAACTAGAAGAAAACAATAAAGTCCTGAAAGAAAACAATAAAGCACTGAAAGAAAGTAATGAAAAAACAATGAAACAGGTCCAAGACCTGCAAAGGGAAATAGAAAAAATGAAGAAGACACAAACAGAGGGAATGCAGGAAATAGAAAATCTAAGTAAACGATCAAGAACTTCAGATGCAAGTATAACCAACAGAATACAAGAGATGGAAGAGAGGATCTCTGGCGTTGAAGATACGGTAGAAGAAATAGATTCATCAGTCAAAGAAAACACTAAAGCCAACAAAGTCATGACCCAAAATGTCCAAGAAATCTGGGACACCATGAAAAGACCAAACCTGCGAATAATAGGGATAGAAGAAGGAGAAGAATACCAACTTAAAGGCGCAGAAAATATATTCAACAAGATCATAGAAGAAAACTTTCCCAACTTAAAGAAGGAAATGCCAATGAAGATACAAGAAGCCTATAGAACACCAAACAGACTAGACCCCCCAAAAAA
>CABHPQ010144082.1:28891-42204 GCA_902168405.1 Peromyscus aztecus | reverse complement strand
CACACACACACACACACACACACACACACACACACACACACACACACTAGACATGTATGTGTATATAATATGTGTGGGGTGGGCAGGGTGGGGGAGGTGGGTATGTAGAGAGAGAGTGTGTGTTTTCATTTAGTGAATGCTTTCTCTGTACTTTACAGTTAGACCAAACGCTAGCGTGCAAAGGTGGAAAAAGGGCCTCTGTTTGCAGTTCTTTACTTGCTTGAAAGAATCCAGTATTATGACTAAAAGACAAACAATAACAAGTGTCAGCGAGGAGGAAACTGGAGTGCCCAGCGTCACTGACAGGGAGTTGGAACGGTGGAGTGCAGCAGGCAGACGGGCAGTTCTAGAAGTCAAAGAATCATGTGTGACTCAGCAGCTTCCCTGCCAGGGATAGAGCCAAGAGAAGTGAAAGTGCATGCCACATGAGAGCTGGCACCGGAGTAGCAGAACAGCGTTATTCAGAAAAGAGGAAAGAAGACGCATGCCCATGGAGGGCAAATCCAGTGTGGCGTAGCCGTAGAAAGAAGTATTACTTGGCACTTCATAAACAAGGAAGAGATCATTTATGGGTGTTAACGGCATGAGTGAACATGTTAGAAGTATCATGCTTGGAGGGCTGGAGAGATGGTTCAGTGGTTCAATGCTAGTTAGAGGACTAGGGTTCAATTCCCAGAACCCACATGTTGGCTCACAAACATCCTTAACTCCAGTTTCAGGGGAACCCAACACTCTCTTTCGATCTCTGCTGGCACCAAGCTTGGACATGGTGTACATATATACATACATACAAGCAAAACAGTCGTATGCAGAAAGTATACATTTTTAAATATATATATATATTTAAGTGTGTGTGTGTGTGTATCACACACACATACACCAAACTTGGGCTACCAAGATGGCTTAGAGGGTAAAGGCACTTGCCACCAAGCCCAACAACCTGAATTGAATCCCAGGCCCCACAAGGTGGAAGGAGAGAACTGATTCCCACAAGTTGTCCTCTGACCTCCACACACATACACTGGCACACATGCACATCCCACTACAGAAACACAATCAATACAATACACGTTTTACAGAGTTGTTCAACATACTGTGCAATGCAAGAACGGGGGGAAAAGCATACTAAGATGCCCATTGCTGTGTGTGTTTAGGGGATGGGGGGATGAGAACATCAGCTTGAAAAGTCTGACATTTCAGTCCAGGGTCACTTGTCCCAGTTGCTTTGGAGTGTGATGTCACAGAACACCATGATGGTCCCAGTGAGAGGTTACGGAAGACTATCATCAGCTCAGCCCCCTGGAGGCAAAGTAGGAAGGGGGTGTCCCAGTATCCCCTTCAAAGGCAAATAACCAGCTTCTCCCCAGTCGGGTGGTGCTAAGTAACATGAGGGTCTGGGGGGGACACAGATCCAAATAATAGCCTGGTGGCAAGGGGATCCCAGCTACTCAAGCGGCTGAGGCAGGAGAGTCACAAGTTCAGGCTTACTTGAGCTACACAGTTCAAGTCTAGCCTGGGCAACTAGGCCAGACTCCGCCTCAAAATAAAAGTGAAAATGACTGGAAATAAAACTAAGTGGGAGAAAGCATGTCAAGCATATACGGGGCTCAAAGTTTGACCTCCAAGACCACAAAAAGTAAATTGAAGATCATATAATTCATGAATTATATCCCTTAAAGTTCAAGGTTCAGTAAATTACAGGTATATGTGCTGTGGGATGTCTTTCTGTATGCTGTGAATATGTGTTGCTCCCATTGGCTAATAAATAAAGCTGCATTGGCCTATGGCAGGGCAGGATGGAGCCAGGTGGGAAAATCCAAGAGAGACAGTGAGAGAAGAAAGGAGAGTGGGGGGAGACGCCAACCCACCATTCAAGGAGCAACATGCAATGGGACACAGGTAAAGCCACGGAACACGTGGCGATACATAGATTAATAGTTATGGGTTGAATTAAGTTATAAGAGCTAGCTAGCAAGAAGCCTGAGCCATAGGCTATATAATTTGCAATTAATATTAAGGCTCTGTGTAATTATTTTATAAGCAGCTGCAGGACTGCGGGGCCAGGCAGGACTGGAGAAACTTATGGTTACATATATATTTTGCACTTAATACATGTCCTCTGAAAACATAGGTTAGCAAACACATTCCTGCCTTCGAGTTGGTCAGGGTGTAGAAATTCTGACTCATTTCTGGGTAGATTCTGTGCATTCGTTTTTGTTTGTTTGTTTTTAACTGGCATTTTTATTTATTGTGCATGTGTCTGTCATGTGCATGTGTGTGTCTGTGTGTGTTAGTTGTACGTGTACCACTGCATAAGTGGAAGTCAGACACCTACTTAACAGAATCGGTTCTCTCCTTCCACCATGTGAGTCCCGGGGCTCAACCTCAGGGTGTCAGTCTTGGCAACAGGTATATTTACCCACTGAGCATCTCAACAGCCCAGGGAGTTTTTTTAATAAGTACTCCAGGCAACCCTAATATGCAGTCAGAGTTGGCAGGTCAAGAGTTCTGTGTTCCCAACAGCCATCACGGGATGTGGGTACTGAAGGAACGTCAGGCCTGGGCACAGCTCAGTGGCAGAGTTATTGCCTAGGAGGTAGAGGGCCATGGCTTCCATTCCAAGCACCAAATAATAGTAATAATAGTAATAATAAATAACAATAATGATGATGATGATGATGATGATGATAAATGCTGGAGAACACTAATAAAGATGGGTTTCTACGCAGAGGGGCTAATGGGAGTGGTAGGGAAGAATCAGTAAAGAGCTTGAAAAGTCAGAATGTCCCCAGATGCTCATGGTACCATGGGCCAGAGAAAGCCTGGCAAACAAGACTAAAGATGTCACAGCGAGCCCCTGCCCTGTCTGTTAGGGACGGGTGCTTGAAAGCCAGTTATTGGTGTTGGCTTAGAGGCCTCTGTGACCTACTCTAACTAGTTTCATTCTCTTTTTTAAATTGTTTTATTTAATTTGTGACAAGGTTTCACAAATCCCAGACCAGCCTTGACCTCATTATGTATCTGAAGATGGCTTTGAACGTCTGATGCACCTGTCTCTGTCTTCCATTGCTGGAACTACAGGTGTGCAATCCCACATCTTTTTTTAGGCAGCACTGGGGATCAAGCTCATAGTCGACAGGCACTCCACCAACTGAACTCCATCTCCAGCCCCAAGGAAAAGTCCTTTATTTGGGGTTTCTGTTTTCTTATGGGGCTTGGTGGGAGGGGGTGTTGAGATAGGTCTCACATAGTCCTGGCCAGCCTCACTATGGAGCAGGACTTCATTTGTAACCAAAGATGACTTTGAATGTCTGATTTTCCCACTGTATTCTTTCAATGAAAATAACCATGAAAAGTTTCCATACTTTTGATAGAGAAAATTGACATAGGTGTGAAATATGGATTTAAGAGAAAGAGAACAGCAGTGTAAAGAGGCAACAGATGGGAAAAGTACAATAAGAGGCTGGGCTGGAGTCAGAAGGAGGACAGTCAACAAGAGTCATTTCTGGGCATCACAGGACTGTATCATTAGCAGTTAGTAGGTGCTCATTAAATACCTGATTAACAAATGTTCCGAAAAGTAGAGCAAGAAGAAGGAGGTATCCATGATGATTCTGAAGCCCCTGGTTTCAGTAACTGGAAATACATGGTGTCCTCCAAGGAGTAAACAGCTTAGCAAGGCACATTAATTGATAAATCTGGATATCTTTAGTAAATCAAAATTTTAGAAACAAAACGCAGATGCTATCATGCACTAGCACTTGTGATTATTTATGTGGATGTTTGAGATTCAAAGTCGTGAATACTGCTCTAAAGTACAGTTATCACCATAACACATAATAAATGATAGTGGAAAACACGAAGGTCTCCTTCAAATTTCTACGTTGCGCTTTACAGCTCTCCTTGTTATACAGCCCTCCACTTGCTGTGACCTGCACTGATAGTGAGCTTACCTTGACAGGATGTTTAGAAATGTCAACAACAAACATCTCTTCCTCCTGCCTGAATGCAGAACCAACTGGGAGGGAGACATAAAGCTCAGTTAGCTCTCTCCTGATCTGTCCTCAGGACAGGGATCTCAATGGTATTTGATTCCTAAAATAAACTGCAGCCATCTGGCCACCACCAAAGGCCTCCCAAAAGAAAGAATGGGCAGAGTATAGCCTAGGGTAAGCCTCTGCAGACATTGAGAAAAGAGGAATAGAGATCCCTGATTTCTCCTTCCACACTCCTCAGGTGGATGGAGTATGAAAGGAAAGAAGAATAATCAAGAGTGCCCCTCAGCCAAATGTCCCACTCAGAAACCTGAACTGTAGGGAATGAGTGGCCCACCAATGATCAGGCCTTTGTAATATGAAGAGCTGTGAAGGGAAAGCTTCCATCTTGTACTAATGACTTACTTCCAAGCAGACTGAAGACTCCTGATGCAAATGTGTGCCTTGAAAAATTATAAATTACTAGTGTTAAATGCCAAAATCACAATTTAGAGATCTTCTGTGGCTTTGTTTGTTTTTCCACAAAATAGAGTCAGTGTTCCCATGGTCTCAACAGAAAAGTTTGGTTTTATAGACAGAGAAGGACAGAAAGGAAGAGAAACGGAACAACAGCAGCAAAAATGGATGGCCCTTTCAGTTACTTTCTTTATAACACAGGGGCAGGGAGAGCAATGGGAAATCATTGGCAAGCTGGTATCAGATGACTTAGGGTTAACCTTGCTTATGTAAGAATTAAGGCAGAGGGATCAGGGAAATGCACATTTAAACTGCTTTGAGATTTCATCTTCAGTCAGAAGGCCAATATCAATAAAACATTCGACAGCTCATGCTGGCGAGGATCTAGAGCAATGGGGAACACTCATCAGTTGCTAGTGGGTGTACAACTTGTAGAGCCACTATGGAAATCAGTGTGGAGGTGCCTCAGGAGGCAGAGAATAGATCTACCTCGAGATCCAGCTATACCACTTGTCTTACTTAGGGTTTCTGTTGCTGTGAAGAGACAATATGACCATGGAAACTCTTACAAAGGAAAACATTTAATTGGGGTGTCTTACAGTTAGTTCAGGGGTTCAGTCCATTATCATCATGGTGGGACATGGCAATGTGTAGGCAGACATGGTGCTGGAGAAGTAGCTGAGAGTCCTACATCTTGCAGGCAACAGGAAGTAGACTGAGTGTTACACTGAATGAAGCTTGAGCAAAAGAGACCTCAAAGCTTGCACCCACAGTGACACACTTCCTCCAACACCTACTTTAACAAGACCACACCTCCTAATAGTGCCACACCCTTGGGGGCCATTTTCTTTCAAACCACCACACCACTCTTGGGCATATACTAAAGGACTCTACATCATATTGCAGCACTTGCTCATCCATGATCATTGCTGCTTTATTCCTATTAGCCAGAAATGGGGGAAAAAAACATAGATGTCCATCAACAGATAAGTAGATAGTGAAAATATGGTACATTTATACCATGGAATAGTACTCTGCTGTTAAAACACTCCCATCATGATAAGGCAGATAAACGTGTAAGATGAGTGGCATGGAGGAGTCTTGGCAGCATCAGGGCTCTAGGTTCTTAGAAAGCAATGGGCACTCTTCATAGATCGTGTGACCTACTGTAGCAGGAAGTATCACTTTCAAACAGTTTTGTCTCTGTACTGGTCAGCAGCTGAAGCATGGCATTGCCCATTAGTGTCTCTTTGCTTAAGGTCCTTTTCTGGCTGTGGGCCCACATGTCAGTCAAAATACCGCAGCCTGTGACTAATATGGACTGGAAAGGTATACATGAATACCCCAGATTCCCTGCCTCTCCTTTGGAATATTCTGTCGGCCAGTGTTCCTGTTGCCCTGCTGCTCACCATTACCCCCACCCCTTTATTGGGTTTTTCTTTTCTCTGACTCACTTCCCTACTCCCTCCTAGTATTTCATGGAATTAAGGCCATATAAAAAGAAAGGGAAAGTTAAGGGGGCATGAAAAGGGAAGGAGCCTCTCAACAGCTGAGATTCAAGTGTTACACCACAATTAACAAAGCTTGCTGTGGAAGTTGCCTGAATCAAGACATTTTTTAAATTTATTTTTATTGTATGTGCATTAGCATTTTGCCTGCATGTATGTCTGTGTGAGGGTGTCAGATGCCCTGGAACTGGAGTTGCAGACAGTTGTGAGCTGTCATGTGGGTGCTGGGAATTGAACTCTGGTCTCTGGAAGAGTGGCCATGTTCTTAACTGATGAGCCATCTCTCCATTCCCCAAGGCATATTTCTTACGTGTAGAGATGTTTCAAATAAGAATGTTAAAATAGCAAAGAACTATGCCTATGACCTAAATGTATATACCTTCAAATATGGCTGTGGTGGTTTGAAAAACAATGACCCCAATAGGCTTATAGATTTGAATGGTTGGTCACCAGGGACTATTTGAAGGATAAGGAGATGTGGCCTTGTTAGAGAAAGTGTGTCACTGGGAGTGGGCAAGCTAGTCCCAGTGTCTTTCTGTTCCTGCTGCCTGTGGATCCAGATGTAGAACTCTCAGCTCCCATGCCTGCCTGTGTGCCGCCATGCTCCCCATCAAGAGGAAAATGGGCTAAGCCTCTGAAACAGTAAGAAAGCCCCAATCAAGTGCTTTCCTTTATAAGAGTTACTGTGATAGTTTGAATGTAATTGGCCCCCATAAGCTCATAACGAGTGGCATCATTAGGAGGTTTTGTTGAAGTGGCCTTGTTGGAGTAAGTGTGTCACTGTGGAGGCGGGCTTTAAGGTCTCATATGTACTCAAGCCACACCCAGTGTCCCAGACCACTTCCTGTTGCCTTTGGGTCAAGCTGTAAGGACCTTCTCCAGCTCCATGTCTGCCTGCATGCTTCCATGTTGCACCATGTTGCTAATGGACTAAACCTCTGAAAATATGTCACCCCAATTAAATGATCTTTCTTTATAAGAGTTGTCGTGGTCATGATGTCTCTTCACAGCAATAGAACACTGACGAAGACAATAGCCTTACACCTTTCTAACTGGAAAGTTTCCATTTTCTAGGAGTCTATCAAGCAAGACTATAAACAATCATGTCCAATCTGTACAACGATAACTGAACGCTAAGCTCAGTTGTCTACAGCTTCACAGCATTTAGAAAGACTGGAAATAAACATCTGAGCATTTGGTGAGAGACTTGCTAGACTGCGTTAACTGAGGTGGGAAAGCCCACCCTCTCTGTGGTTGGTACCATTCCGTGCCTTCATCACTCTCTGCTTCCTGACTGTGGATACCAAGTGGCTGGCCATCTGGGCTTCCTGCCACCACGACTTCCCTGCTGTGACGGAACTGTGAGCCAAGATCAACGCTCCCTCTCTTTAAGTTGCTTTGACAGGGATGTTGTCACAGTCACAAGAAAATAACAATACATGACCCAATGCAAATGAGTAGACTTTCTTAAAGCATCTTAAGTTTTCTTTTTCTTTCAGTTTTTTTTTTGGGGGGGTGGGGGGTAACTTGACTGTGATTCTCAAGAGTAAGCTCTGTAGATGACAAGGCTGTGTAGTGGGTGGCTGTCGGAGCCAAGCCCTGAAGCACTGCCCTTAGTGAGGCAGCGTAGCTGTTACACCTGCCTATGACCTTGAAGTACTGGCCCCTGGGGTGGGGCCACTGGGGGCCTTAAGACTTTGGATGCACATATGCTCTCTCTCTTGGCTACCTTGTGGTTTTGGGATGCTGAGATCTTGGACCAAGCCGTTCAGCTTTCCCGGACCCTACGATAAATCTCCCATAGTTGTGAGTTTACCCCCAAATAAATTCCTCTGATCATTAAATAGACTCCGTGGATTAATCCCATTATCTGGCGCCATTGGGTTCAATTCCCAGGCTGTCTGGTGTCTGATCATGCCAGAATAATAAAATAAATAAAAAGGGCCCATGTGACCCCTCTCCTTTCATTTGTTTATTTATTTTTTAGCCTGTCAAGGCTGTGTCACAATATCAAAAGGTTGAACTTTATTCACAGCAAAAAAAGAATAATGTAAAAAGGAAAGAAAAAAAAAAAAAAAAAAAAAAAAACCCAATCACTTGCCTGTCCCTCATGACCTTAAGTTTTTTCTTTTCAAAAAAAAATAACCCTAAGGAAGATCAAAAACAACCTGATGATCTCTTTTTTCCCAAAAAAAAAAAAAAAAAAAGTGTTTGTGTATGCAGAATGCCTCTAGCAAGCCTTTGAGATGTAATTTCAGACGCCACCAAGACACTTAGGTGTGACTCTGAGAAGCCCACACCCATGCTCTTGATGTATACACCTCTCCCTGTGCACTTTTCTTTCCTTTTCTTTCATAAGACCCATGGTTAAATCCATCTTTTCTTAATAAATTCCAACTCTGCTGCAAACTGACTCATGCAGAAATTATTTTTCATGATGCAGGCAACAACACAGGCTGCTCCAGACTACAGTGTGGAACTTTTGTTGGACTATTGCCCCACTGTCAATAACAGGATCACCTCTAAAGTAACTACTTGTATTTCAATCTTTGTCTCAGGGTCTGCTATCATGGAAAGCCAAACTAAGATACCTGCTAAAAACATCCTTCTAATTTCTGGAACATACATTCCCTATTAAAATCCTGATACCATAGACCCCTGGGCTGTTCAATATGGCAGCACTATCCACATAGGATTTAAAATATTTTATGAAGTTTATTTATTGTGCACGTGTGTGTGCACATGTACTCATAATGCAAGTACATGCATGCATCAACGGCACAGGTATAGGCCAAAGGACAACTTGTGTCTCTCCTTCCATCGTGTGTGGTGGCTTGAAGCAAAATGACCCCCACAGGGAGTGACACTGTTGGGAGGTGTGGTTTTGATGGAGGAAGTGTGTCACTGTAGAGACAGGCTATGAGGTCTCATATATGTTCAAGCCATGCCTAGTACCTCAGTTCACTTCCTGTTGCCTGCTAATAAAGATGTAGGACTCTCAGCTCCAGCACCATGTCTGCCTGCATGCTGCCATGTCCCACCATGACGATAATGGACTAAGCCTCTGAAACTGTAAGCCACACAATTAAATGTTTTCCTTTATAAGAGTTGCCATGGTCATGGTGTCTCTTCACAGCAATAGAAACCCTAAGACAATGTGGGTCTCCAGAATTACACTCTGATCGTCAGACTTGGAGGCAACTGCCTTTACCTGCTGAGCTATTTCTCCCACCCCACATAAGGATTTTATAGACATGAAACATAGCTTGTCCCAACATAGATGTACTGTAAGTATTAAATATGAGATGATTTTAAACCAATAAAGAGTTTTTGATGAATTTCTTTTTAATAATTTTATGCATATATAAATATATTTTTCAACGTGATATTTTGCTGTTTTGTTCAGACTGTGCTCAATTTATCCCACCATTATAACTGCAAAAACCTATTAATTTTCAAAAGTATTTTAAGTGTTATCTAAAAGTTTCACTGTAAATAGATCATAACTTTCTTAAAAGATTCTATAGTTTGTATACACAATTTTAATTTCTAGTGTATGTAAGATAACATACATAATGCCAAGCAAATCTTTGTTTTCTAAAATTTTATTTATTTTATATCCCAACCACAGCTCCCCTCCCCCCAAATCCACTCCTCCTCTGTATCTGCTCAGAAAGGGGCAGGCCTCCCATGGGCATCAGGAAATCATGACTTATCAAGCTGCCTTAAGACCAAGCACCTCTCCCTTACTCAGGCTTGGCAAGGTAACTCCACATGAGGAATAGGTACTCAAGAGCAGCCAAAGCACCAGAGACAGACCCTGGTCCCCTTGCGAGAACTTTCATAAATAGACCAAGCCACACAACTGTCACATATATGCAGAGGGCCCCAGTAGAGAATGTTTTTAATGTCTCACTAATGATTTTTTTACACTGACTATAGGTTTAAATGACAATATTTAGACACATTTATTTTTTTAAATATCTTACCAAAATTTGAAATTACAGGTTTGGATCATTTTATCTGCATGTATATGTGTGCACCACATGCATGCAGTGCCCATGGAGGGCAGAAGAAGGCATCAGATTCACTGGAGCTTGAGTTACAGATGGTTGTGAACCACCAGGTGGGTGCTGGGAGTTGAACCCTGGTCCTTTGGAAGAGCAACCGATGCTCTTAACCACTAAGTCATCTCTCCAGCTCAGGTTTGGCTTATTTTTATTTTAATAGACCAGTGGATGACCTCTGACACCACTCATTTCACACCCCAGAAGAGTGAACAAAGGTCATGTGACCATGCAAACACCCTTGAATGCTCTTTAACTTGTGTGAAATAATCCTTAGATTTCAAAACTGTGTTATCCATATCAAGTCGCTGCTACACACGGTCCACTAGACCCCACTCAGGGCCACTGGCTTAGTGCATGGAACAGAAGCACACAAAACATCGTTTGGTCCAGTTATTCGGTTACACTTAAAATATGACAATATTGGAATGATAATATTTACATTACTGCTAATAAGTAATGAAGGTGTCCTCGGAAGAGGATAAACATGAACAGATGCAGTCCCTGCTTTTGGAAGGCGCAGTCTGGTGGGGGCAAATGAGTAAGCAGGAAATCAGAGCGAAATAATACAAGTAATAAAGGAATTGCAAATGTGTAAGTGCACCTAGCTATCCAGTCAACAAAGTTGGTTTTTTAAGTATATGATGCCAGTGGAGGCCAAGCATAGTGAATACTGTAATGCTCTGCCCAAAAGTACTAACTCAAACGGGCTTTTCAGGAGCTGACGCGGTGGCTCGGTGGTTAAAGTACTGGCTGCTCTTCCAGAGGACACAGTGTTGATTCCCAGCACCCATGTGCCCTACAACTGTCTGAAACTCCAGTTCCAGTGTTGATTCCCAGCACCCACATGCCTTACAACTGTCTGAAACTCCAGTTCCAGGGGGTCCAACAGCCTCTTCTGACCTCTGCCTCTACCAAGAATTCACGTTGTACCCATATACACATTTGAGCAAAACACGCCCCCAAAATAAAAGTAAGTCTTTAAGAAAATAGTAAAATAGACTTTTCAGTGTCGCCGTGAAACCCATTACTTCCACACTGACCTAGAAAATCAGTCCAAGTGTCTTTTCTGTGAACAATTTGGCAGAGTTTACTAGAGGACTCATCCTTTGAGCCAATCTTTTCACTTTAGGAATTTTAATGCTATCAAGGTGAAGAGTCATACACGATAATCACTGTGAGCACCTAGAGAAGGCTGCTCAGAGGTGGGACTGGAGCCAGTGTGGAGCAGAGGGCTTCCAGCACAAAGGGCAAGGAGGGAAATGAAGCAAGAGAAGAGTGGAGCAGGCGGCAGACAGCGAGCACGCCGGTCCACACCTCCTCTTCCCATGTCTCGGGGACCCCCTTCTAGGTAAATTATAGTCAAATCCCCCAGGCCCACCCCGGTGCTGAGGACCGAACCGAGGCCCTTCCACTTTACCACTGGTCCACAGCTGCTCTGAATGCTTGTTTTTGAGACAGGAGCATCACTGTCCTGCCAAGGCTGACCTAGAACTCCCAATCTCAAGCCACCCTTCTGCCCCAGTCTCCCAGCAGCTGGGTCTACAGGTATACCCCACAGGCCCATCTTAACATTCAGATTCTTGTCTTTAGGTTTGGTTTCAAGTACCAAACCACAGAGATAGAAAAATATTCATATAATGAAGTGAAGCCATTTAGCCAATTATGTTCCAGAGTGCATAAAATTAAAGAAAAGTGGGACAAATGCTCCAGAACTTTAACAGAGCACCCTGAGGTTACAGGCAATTAAAACTCAAAGCTAATAGAAATCCTTCCAAGTTTTCCAAACTGACCTTCCAAGAAAAAAAGATAAGTCTTGGTTTGGTTTGCTTTTGGTTTTTTGAGACAGGGTTTCTCTGTGTAGTCCTGGCTGTCCTGGAACTTGTTCTGTAGACCAGGCTGGCCTTGAACCCACAGAGATCCACCTGCCTCTGCCTCCTGAGTGCTGGAATTAAAGGCATGAACCACCTCTGCTCAGCAAAAAGAAAGTTTGTAAAGGAAGTATTGTAATTACTGTAATACAGACATGAGCAGCCACAGGCTGAGGATATGGCTCAGGTGGAAAAGTGCCTACTGAGCATGAATGAAGCCCTACAACCCATCCTCAGCACCATATAAACCCAGCATGGTGGACATACTGTAGTCCCGTCACTCAGGACAGGCAGAAGTTTACAGAGATCCTCAGCTGTTGTATGCTGTTCTGGACTTCATGAGACAGTATCTCAAAACTGTGAATCTCGGAAGTCTATCTTCAAAACACAAAAATTGCTTAAACCATCACTAAAGTTAGTTATCCCAGCAATACATAGAAAGTGAAGTACCAGTATCCACAGGAGACATGTTAAAAAAAAATCAAGTTACCAAAGAAGTAAATTCAGGTTAGAATCATGTTTCAAGCCAAATGTTATGTCATACACACTAATCATTTGCCAAAACATGATTTTTATTACCCTTGTTTATTTGGTGTGTGTGAAAACATGCAAGCACACACATTACCCTTGTTTATTTGGTGTAGGTGAGAGCATACAAGCACATATGTGCACATACAGTGGTGATGTAGCACAAATCTTAAAAGGACTTATTAATAAAAACAAACCCAGAGCCAGGTATTGGGGTGAATGCTGGAAGATCAGAGAAGCAGAACAAGCCACAGCCACCTCACCTTGCCAGTTCCTCAGCTGATCCTGTTTCCTCAGACTGGAAGCCTCTGTGTCCTCATCCATATGGATCTCAGCTGAACTGCTGCTCAAAAGCCTAAAAGCTTAACCAGGCTCTAGTTCCTGGTCCTCACACCTTATATACCTTTCTGCTTCCTGCCATCACTTCCTGGGATTAAAGGCATGAGTCACCATGCCTGGCTGTTTCCAGTGTGGCTTTGAACTCACAGAGATCCGGATGGATCTCTGCCTCCAGAGTGCTAGGATTAAAGGTATGTGTGCCACCATTTTTTGGCCTCTATGTCTATCTAGCGACTGTTCTGTCCTCTGACCCCAGATAAGTTTATTAGGGTACACAATATATTGGGGAACACAATATATCACCACATGGTGATGTAGAGGTCAGAGGACAACTTGCAGGAGTCAGTTCTTTCTTTCCACCGTGTGGGTCCCAGGGTTCCAGCTCAGATCTCCAGGTTTGGAGGCATGTACCTTTACTCAATGAGCCGTCTTGTTGGCCCCCAAGTAATTATGTTTTCTTTCATAATATTTACCCTTCATTGAGTGGGAACTGTACCTTTTTCCATCTCACCAATTTCTCCCGATCACATGGATCGGGATCACATGCTG
>CABHPQ010144082.1:0-18868 GCA_902168405.1 Peromyscus aztecus | reverse complement strand
CCCCATCTCACTGCTTCCCTTGGCTGTAGGCTGGACTTGGTCATTTGTTTTTGTCAAACAGAACAGCGAATTTCTGGGATACAGTGTCCAAGCTGAGGTAATATGAGACTATGACTTTCATCTTGCTCGATTGCTTTGATATTTCCTCATTTATTACATTTCAGTGAAGGAAGATACTGTGTGGGGAGAGGCCCCCGTGGCAAGGAGCTGAGTGGCCTTCTGCCAAGGCTGTGTGAGGAACTAAGTCCTTCCAACAACTACAAGAGGGTTTGGAAGTGCCTCATTCTCCCGCTGAGCTTTGAGAGAGACTGCTATGCCAGCTGGTGCCTTGACAACAGCCTGTGAGAGGCCAAAAAGGTGAATGTTGGACCCAGCGCTGCTGGTTCCTGGTCCATGAGTATTATGGGATGAGACACGCTGTTTCAAGCTACTTCAGTTGGAAGTCATTTTGTGGGTTCGCTTTGTGAGCTAACTTGAGTAGGTTAAAGGATACCTAGGTAGCCAGCAAATGCATTCTGAGTGTGTTTCCTGAAGAGATGAATGTGTGAAGATGTGTCTTTGGCTCTGTGAGCAGGTGTCATCCAATCTACCCTCAGACACAGACTGGGATGGCCCCTCCAGTTTCCCTGACTCTCTGGCTTGTGAGACCACTCAGCTTCCATAGTTGCATGATCTGTGACATTTGATTTCTTTGATAAATCTCCATGTGTGCATATACATATGCACACATACGTGCATACCTGTGTATATCACACAGCATACACATACGTAAGTCTCACATACTTATATATAAATAACACCGTATATATCTATATAGGTGAACATAGGTATTACGTTATTTTAATTACCTGTCTACTTATTGAAGGGCACAGTGTGTGTGCCATGGTGTCTTTGTGGAAGTCAGAACAACTTTTTAGGGGTTAGTTCAGCCCACACGTGTGGGTTCCTGAGCTTGAACTCGGGTCATCAGACTCACTGACAAGGACCTCTACTGGCTGGGCCATCTCATCAGCACACAGCTCCCCTTAGAAGACAAGATCTAAGTAGCTCAAGCTGGCCATCAAACTTGCCATTGTAGCTAATGATGACATCAAACTTGCAGTCCTTCTGTCTCACCCCCGCCCCCCCGCCCCGTGCTGGAATTATAGACATGTGGACAATGTTACTCAGGGCAAAGTGTGGAACCCAGAGCTTCATGCATGCTAGGCACACACTACCAACTGAGATACATCTCCCAACCTCAACTATTACACTCTTTAAGAGAACAAAAAAATCCAGCTGCATGTGACGGCACACAACATTGATCCCAGCTCTGGTAAGAGGACTGAGAGTTCCAGACCAGCCTGGGCTGCAGAATGAGGTTCTGTCATGAAATGTCAGGAAGGGACAGAAGTCGGATTGGACTCCGATGTGGCTTTGCTTAAGAAGAACGACTACTAGCTGATCCTACTGTGTGCTGATTTTGTGCTGGGCGCTGTTTGAATTGCCATAGTTACAGCAGCTTGCTGTAGCAACCCCAAGAGATGGGTGCTGCATTCTCTCCACATGAATGAAATAACTGTAGCACCAACCGATTAGGGAATGTGTCTAATGTTACATATTGAGCTACAGGGTTTGACTCCTGTCCAGCTCCCTAATTATTCCTAGCTTTGATGTTGTTATTGTTATTGTTGCTGTTTGCTTTGTTTTTGTTTTGATATGTGATTTTTCTGTGTTGCCCAGGCTGGCCTCAATCTCCTGGATCTCAGTGATCCTGCCACCTCAGCCTGAAGAGTAGTTGAGGCTCTGGGTATATGCCACTGCGCTCGGCTCATTGGTGTCGAGTGTGAACAAAGGGGCAGGAAATCTAGGCAAAGCACGCAAGCACGGCACACAACTTAGGCTGGAGCCCTATTTGGATTTGGTCACATACACCTAAGCCCCTTGTAACAGAGTGCTTGGCATACCAATCCCCTCACCCGCATGCACTGTGTGCACCCACCTCTCTTCAGCACTGCACCCAGCAATCCCCTCACCCGCATGCACCGTGTGCACCCACCTCCCTCCAGCACTGCACCCAGCAATCCCCTCACCCGCATGCACCGTGTGCACCCACCTCTCTCCAGCACTGCACCCAGCAACCTCAGAACCCGCTGGGCCCCGTCCCCTACATCTGCATTGAGCTACATGTACTCCTATCTAAGCAAGAGGATGAGCTTTCTTATCCATAGTAACAACCAAATCTAGACATTTTCTACTCAAGTTTATTCGCAATATATTATGATTTAAAGAAGAGAAGGGCAGCCGGTCGGTGGTGGCGCACACCTTTAATCCCAGCACTCAGGAGGCAGAGCCAGGCAGATCTCTGTGAGTTCGAGGCCAGCCTGGGCTACCAAGTGAGTTCCAGGAAAGGCGCTAAGCTACACAGAGAAACCCTGTCTTGAAAAACCAAAAAAAAAAAAAAAAAAAGAATAGAAGGGCAGATGTATTTGAACTGGTTTTCTTTTGATTTTATTAGTAAATTTTGTTTTCTCACAATTTTACACATATACTGTAGTTTCTGGTTACTCCCCATATACTCTCTTGTGGTAGTTTGAAAGAAAACAGCCCCCAAAGGGAGTGGCACTAATGAGAGGTGTGGCCTTCTTGGGAAGGAAGTTTGTCATTGTGGAGGAGGGCTTTGAGGTCTCCTATGTTCAAGCTACACCCAGTGAGACAGACAACTTCCTGTTGCCTTCGAGTCAAGGTGTAGGACTCTCAGCTACTTCTCCAGCACCACGTCCACCTGCATGCCACCATGTTGCACCATGATGATAATGGACTGAACCTCTGTAAATGTAAGCCACCCCAATGAAATGTTTTACAAGAGTTGCTGTAATCATAGTGTCTCTTCACAGCAATAGAAACCCTAATTAAGACACCCTCCTATTTCCTTCCCACACTACAAGAACTCATATTCCTTACAAATCTCATTCCCACAAAATTTGACCAGGGTCATCTGTTTGACCCCACATTTAGAAGTAACTATAACAGCCTGGTGAGCTCACCTGTGGGTATACAACTGAATACTATGCCTCCAGAACCTGTTGGTTGCCAGCAGCTCAGTAGTAAATGGCAGGGTCCTGGAAGTCCATTCCCTCTCATAGCTGACTATTAGGAGGTCTCAGTTTCTATGAACCCAGTGTCAGTATACACAGTGCTGTAAGTCTGTGGCTGCCATGACCTTATCATACTTTGAAGATGGTATTTTACAGCCTCGCTCCCCTACAGCTCTTACATCCTTTGCACACCCTCTTCCTCAATGTTTCTTGAGCATTAAATGATGGTGTAAATATTTTATCTTAGGCTAAGCCTTGTCTGAGCTCAACCATCCTTCTTGTACCATAATGGGTCTTTGCATTTATCTCTGTTCACTACAAGGAGAAATATCTCTGCATAAGACTGAGAGTAGCCTTTGTCTGTGGGTATAAACAGATAGTTAGGAGGTGATTTAATGCTGTCAATCTGGCTAAGCAGACATCTTAGGTGCCCCCATCCCCACCCCCAGGGCCTGAGACCTCTTCAAACACCAGCTTTGGACCAATTTTACAGAATGAACCTTCAATCCAATTTGCAAGCAGTTGATTGTCCCCATAACAGTAATGCCACCATTGCACCAACGGCACATCTTTCTAGGCAGCTGAGTACTACAGTTTGTAGAGTTTACATCTGTGTTGGACTATTGGTACTTTTACCTACAAAAGCTTCCATAGGACCATCTGGCACTATAAGAGCCAGCTGGTAAGAAGGAATCTTCCAACCCAGCTGAACTGGATGGGATATGCACTGTATCCTTTAGTAAAGGTTTAGGTGAAACCCCAATTTACCATCTTATGCTTATGAAGAGATGTGTGCAATAAGAAAAATAAACATGACCTAATTGATCAAAGTGGGGAACTACCCAAACTATGCCTCTTAGTATCTAGCCACTGCTTTGGAATCTCATATAAAAGAAGGCCCAAACAACAATTGGGGACCTTGAGTCCTCTCCCTCACGTGGCCCTCTTTTGATCTTGATGGCATATCTCTTTCTAATCTGTACTGTTATTTTGCTCTGAATAAAACTGTCTTGTTACTTTTGTAAATCTATGTGAGCCCTTATTTCTAATTCTTTGGACAAAGGGCCTGGAAACATCTGGCCCAACACCCAACCACCAGTACTATAGGAAATTCTTTCTTGGAGCAATGACCACAGCTCCAGTTGACACTCTGGGTTAATCTCTGCAGATGAGAGGTGCAGGCCATAAGATGCATGCTATATTTGTTCATGGCTACCATGTCATTCTGGCCTTTGGAAAACATGGTTAAAGTTAGCATGCTTTTCCAAAAAATAGGATAAGTTAAAATCTATCATTTTAACTATTTTTCAGTGCTCATCTCGGTGGCATTAAGAGCACTCTCAGTGAAGGCTGGGGATGTAGCTATTGGTAGAATGCTTGCTTAGTATATATAAAGCCCCGGGCTTACTCCCCAACACTGAGGAAAACTGGACTGTAAGGAAGATCAGAAGTTTAAGGTCATCCTTGGCTACATAGCAACTTTGAGGCCAGACTGGGATATGTGAGATCCTGTTCCCCACCTCTGCTCCTCCCACCACCAAAGAAAGAGAGCTGAAGAGATGGCTGTGTTAGTAATGTGCCTGCCATGCAAGCCTGAGGACCTGAGTTCAGAGCCCCAGCACCCGTGTACTGTCAAGGGTATCAGCACACCTCACATCTGTCACCCTTAGTTGGGGAAGAAGAACAGAGATGGGCAGATCCCTGGAGCTTCTGACCAGCCAGTCTAATCACCAGTGATCTCTGGGTTGAGTGAGAGACCTTGTCTCACAACAAACAGACCTCTGACCTCCATAAATACATGTATATACATGCATGTTCCTTGCATGCACATACACATGAACATACACTTCAGGTACCCACACATACACAAAATTTTAAAAGAATATTACCAATGTTATACAATTATCACCGTCATCCATTACATAATTAAATATGCCAAGAAAGTGTGTCCAGTCCTCAAAATGCTGCCTGGAGCTTTCTGGCTAACTAATGTTAGGCTATTTTGAAAGGACTGCCAGGTGGTGGTGGCTTACACCTTTAATCCCAGCACATAGGAGGCAGAGGAAAGTGGATCAGAGAGTTCGAGGCCAGCCTGATTTCCAGGACAGCCAGAGCTACACAGAGAAACCCTGTCTTGAAAAAACAAAAATAAAGAAAGAGGCAAAGAATCAAGTTGCTTTTTCTTGTAGTTAGAGACAGAGATTGAACATACCTGCCCTGAAAAGGCGGCAATCGTTTGCCTCACCTTTGTTCACTTGAGTGAGTGACAGGACTGCCTTTTGCTGTTCTTATTGGCCACTTAGCATCTGTCTGAGTTAGGGTTTCTGTGTCTGTGAAGAGGTCCCATGACCATGGCACTCTTTTAAAAGAAAACATTCAATTGAGGTGGCCGCTTACAGTTTCAGAGGTTTAGTCCATTATCATCATGGCAGGGAGCATGGTGGCATGCAGGCAGATGTGGTGCTGGAGGAGTAGCTGAGAGTCCTACGTCTTGCAGGCAACAGGAAGTCAGCTGACCCACTGGGCGGTATCCTGAGCATAGGAAACCTTAAAGCCTGTTCCCACAGTGACATGCTTCCTCCAACAAGGCCAAACCCACTCCAATAAAGCCACACCTCTTAATGGTGCCACTCCCTATGAGATTATGGGGTCCAATTACCAAACTACCACAGCATTAAAGTCCATTATCCTGTGTAAAGGTCTGGGCTGAGGAGAAGCAGGGGCAGCCTTCCTAAATAGGAACTTGATGCTCCCTTGACTCCAACTTCCTTTGCAGCTAAGACACACTCCTCCCCAGACTCTGCCATCTGGACTCTCTCACATGGAGTTTTGACTCAGGATCTCACGATGCAAAGAGGCAATACTTTGCTGGAATCCAATCTAGTATAGGTAGCAAAGACTGGGACAGCCATCTTCAGAGTATGGACTAGCATTTCTCACCATGGTGTTCTGGGGACAATCCCCAAAGACACAAGCAATCTGTGCTTATGACAGCAGCAAAGGACATCTGCACAGGCTCAGCTTCTTGGATGTCTTCCTGTAGCCATGACTTCTAACCCTGGCTTTCTCTGATTCTAAACATGGTGAGAATTACTCAAAGGTCTTTTCTAGACCTGAGTGTTGTAACAAATGCCGTTAGTACCAGCACAGAGTCGGACTCTTGTAACCGAATTGACCATCACTCTATCCTTTTGACAGAGGTGAGGGACAGCATCTCACTGCTACCTGTGAGAAGGTCATGTAGAACTCAGGTGACCCAGATGGGAACCTTATTTCCATGATACTATTTCATAGCTTGATGGACAGCTCTGACATCTGCTTGGGTCACCCAAAACTGAACTCAGAAGCCTCAACAGAGGAATTTTGATTTGACCCTGGAAAGGAGGAAGTGGCCTCTGGCTCTGAGCATGAATTCCTCCTGGATGTGTAAATCCCTTACCTCTCCTTTGAGTGGCCTCAGGGATCTTTCCTGGGATGTGAGAGGTGGAGAGGTTCAGTACTGGAAGTGAAAGTTCCTCAATGGCCAAGGGCAAAGATGAGCATTTCTTATTTCATAACACAGCCCAGTTCCCCACTCCACTTTTATCTACTCAGCAAAACTAAGATGAGTGACTGGAGATGGGGACTAGGAGTTAGACAGACTCCCTGGTAGGCAGACAGAGAGGGAGAGGCAGACTGTGAACCTCCAAGATGGCTGGCTTCTTCCTCATCTTCAGACCTGAGACAAAAGCCTTAGAGCTTAAAACAAAGGCCTTGTGGGCTTTTTCTGCTGCTGACGGACTGGCTCTACAATCTCCAGACTGGATCAGGACATGTTTACACAATTGTGGGCCAATCAACCATCCTGTCTTTCTTCAAACTGACTAACCCTAAATTAAGGGGAGGAAGACCCTTCAAAGACTTTTAAAATTCAGAGCCCTCAAGTAGAAGTGGGACTTTGGCTCTCTGAGTACCACCACCACCACCACCACCACCATCATCATCAACACCACCACCACCACCACCACCCACTCCTCTGCTTTGTGGGGGGTCTTTACCTCTGTATGTCTGCTGTACATGTGTGTTTCCTTAACCCCAGTGAAAGCCTTTCTTCAACTGCTGACCCCGTTTGCTGTGTTTGAGATCTCCCTGGCTAGTACCTGTCAACTGGAGATTTTCCCTTTAAATTCTTTAACTAGCAGAGAAAACGAACGCAATCAAGACCCAGAACCATAACAGGAGCATCTCAGAATGTGATTAATTACTTTGGGTGCTGATGATGCAGGCTGAAGATAATGTTGTACTGATAACAGCAGTGTGGAAGTCTACTGACTGGTGGCATTCATCTTCAAGTATTATGAGTTACAGTCTTGTTCTCCAGTGATACTGAGTGACTGTCATGAGTATGAGACAACCACTTACTACACCCATGAAGAAATGCCCATGTGGAATGGTCACGTGGACCCCAAAAAATGCACAGAGCACCTAAACATTGTTGGCACCTGGAGGTGAATATGGACCATCCTGTGACTGTGCAGGGCAGGTGTGCTTGTACATGTTGTAAGGGCAGAGTCCTGGGTCTGCTTCTTTCCTAGACCAGTTCCCCGTTACTGCTGCACTGTTTATCCACTGAAGTAACCCAAGCACGGCACAAATTCCCTACTCCTCTGTTGGCCTGATGCCTGGTGCTCAGCTGCTGTGTCTTCTCCTGATCCACAGGAGCGGTGCGCAAAAACAGCTGTGAAACTGTAGAAGTCTCAGGCTCACTCCTTGAGTAAACTGTTTAAAGCTGCTGTCAAGTATGGACATGAGGCAAAGATTTATTTTGGAACTTGGAGTCCCAGAAGTGTTCTCATTCTTCATACAACCACTTTTAAAGCCATAACCAAGGAAGAATCATGGAACCACATTGGGGAAGTAAAGTCTAGCAAACCCATGGCTAGCACTAATACATCCTTGACATCCCAAGCAGATGTAAGAGCAGAGTGTTTGTCCTTTTTGCTGATGAACTAGCAGAGAAGCTTAGAAATCTCCCTCTAAACTAAAGGCCATTTCCTCTCACGTACATATTTATTGGTCTGCAGGGTGCAGATTGAACCCAGGACCACATGCACACAAAACAAGCAGGTCACTGTTCCATAGTATCCCAGACCCTTTCATTTCTTACTCCATCAGAGATGAAGAGGAAACCGTGAGCCCTTCATGATTTCCTTGTTCCCTTTCTAAATTCACTTTCTACAGTCCCCAAGCAATGTGAGCCTGTGTCCTGGCATCACATGTACAGCCAGCTGATGATGGCTTCAGAATCACTCTCTTACGGTTTATGATTGAGAGATTTTTTTTAACTGAAATTTTAGAATTCAAGGGTAGTGCTCATTTGTATTGCTTGTGATGTTCCAGAGAGTTCTAACAAATAATTATGTGAGACGAGAGATATCATCAGAATGAATAGGAAAAAAAAAAAACAGAATCAAGTTTGTATGGTAGCAGGTGTTCATAGCTCCAGCCATCTAGGGGCTGAGACAAGAGGTTTTCATGAGCTCAGGAATTCGAAGCTAGCCTGAGTAATGTAATGAGACCAGGTGTAAAAAAATAAATTTGAGTTTCAGAGAAGATACTTAATTTGCTGGGGCCACACAGTAAGACAGGGATAGTGACAGAGCTGGGCATATGCCCACATTTTCTGACTCAATCCTCTTGGCTTTTGAGTAGTCAATAGGCTCTTCTCCACTGATATGTGATTGGGTCAGTAGAGTGGGTTTCAAGACTACTCACAACTCCAACAGCCTTTTGTGAGTAGCTCTTTACATGTGCTGTTTCTTCTAGTTCATTGTTTTGTTGTTATGATACAACGCTCTGACCAAGTATCTGTGGACCATTGATGGCCCAGTTGTCAATGGTCTATGTCTATAACCAGTGTCTATGGACCATTGATGGCCCAGTTGTCAATGGTCTATGTCTATAACCCAGTGTCTGTGGACCATTGATGGCGCAGTTGTCAATGATCTATGTCTATAACCCAGTGTCTGTGGACCATTGATGGCGCAGTTGTCAATGGTCTCTGTCATAACCCAATGTCTGTGGATCATCTATGACCTGATATCTTGGCCTCAGCCTGGCTTCCTCAATTTGTAGTGACATCTACGTCTTGAAATGCAGCTGTCATATGAGCAATGATGACATATACCAGAAACCATTTTGTTTTTCTGGAATGTACCCCACTCTCATGCACAGCAACCCCGCTTTCTTTTTAGTATCAGAATTGCTTCTACCCACCCAGTTCTGTGTCTAGCTTACAGCACTCACCCTCATCTTATATCTCTTATTAAAGTTATAACTTTCCCACACCCCCACACCCTTATGCTACTCTCAAGTAATGTCAGAATTGTCATTTTTCTTCACATTGAACACTAGGAAATAAAAAATGACCTGCCTTTGATAATTCTTTCAATACAAATTAGAAGTATTTATCTAGAAGATATAAATTATATGAAATTCAAAACAAAACTGTATTTGTTTCTTTGTGTGCTTACTTACATATTCAGTTATTTTGAGACAGGATCCTGTTCTGTAGCCCTTGCTAGCCTAGAACTCACTCATGTAGAACAGGTCGACCTTCAACTTGCAGCAAATCCCCCTGCCTCAGCTTCCCGAGTGCTGGAATCGCAGGCCTTTCTGAAATAGCTGCAGGGTCAGCAAGAACAGGTGCCTCAAAAAACAACATAAGGTGGAAGAGATTGAAAAAGACACCCAACATCACCCTCTGGTACACATGCGCGCGCGCGCGCGCGCGCACACACACACACACACACACACACACACACACACACACTATTAAATTTCTAATGGCAAGAAAATGATATTTTTAAATTGCATTGAGCTTGACAGTTTTGAACACATGCCTGGATTGTCTTGGTACCTTGTTACAACACTGATCCAGATTTAGTGGGTCTGGAAATGTGTTTTCTTCCACTCTCTCCGTGTTACTGGTCCACAGTATGCATTAAGGATAACTTTGCCTGCCTTTAAATGTTAGCCTAGCCAGGGTGTGGTGTTGAATGCCTTCAATCCCAGTACCCAGGAGGTAGAGGCAGACAGATCTCTGTGAGTTCAAGGCCAGCCTGAATTCACATAGTGAATTCCAGGAATAGCCAGGGCTACATAGAGAGATCCTGTCTCAAAAAGCAAACAATAAAAATAAAAATCAATTAATTAATGTTATCTCAAATGATTTTTGTGAAACTCCAAAAATTAAAATAATGGCTACCAATGTTTCCCCTTGCTAAGAGATCTTATTTTGTTATATGTTAAATATTTTATTTTCTCTGCATAGTTATAATTTTAACTAATAGTACTTATTAGCATAGGAGAATGGGGATTTTTAGATGATGTGATGAAGAGAACATTTGTTTACTTAATGTTCAGAAATCAGGCTAGTGTCCAGCATTTCTAAAGTAGGGTTAGGTCTCCATGGAAATGTCATAGAATTGGCAGTCCTGCTACTAGGCAGGCTAGGAAAACCCCAGAATAAATACACATGCCAGGCAACTTCTGGTTTTTGTTTTGTTTTTCTGTTCCTCCATGTCCAGCCTGGCAAGATGCAACAGTGCACAAACACTGGGTTTGCATACTCATTGGTCGCGCGCGCGCGCGTGTGTGTGTGTGTGTGTGTGTGTGTGTGTGTGTGTGTGTGTGTGATTCCTTCTCTCCCTTAACAGTTTCTGATGGGATTGTCTGCCCCCTTGAAGAACTCCTAAAGTTCTCAAGCCGTTGTCTGATCCGTGTGTTACATACTGAGCTGTATCACACTATCACTTTTTTTCAAGCACGATGCGATTGTCCTGGTTCAGTGCTTCGTTCTTTACATAACAGCATCATGCCATTTTCATGTCCCATGGATGACTTTCTTACCTGGCCGCTCTTTCTCCTTTGCTCCTTGGCATGGAAGACGTAGGAGTTCATACTAAAGGTCGAAAGAATGACTGGAGGGTCGAGCTCAGTGCTGACTAGCAGTCATGAAGTCCAGGGTTCCATCGCCAGCATCACAAAAACCTGTCATTCCAGAACTCAGAAGATGGAGGCAGGAGGACCAGGAGTTTAAGGTCATCCCTGAAGACAGAACATGACACCAACCTGGGATACCTGAGGTCCTATCTAAAAAAATGTGCTGAAATGAAGAGGGGGTAGAATTCCTGGATATTCCTTTGAAAGGCAATGGTGTCAGCACATAGAGTTTTTAACCAACCAAATCTTCCTCCACAAGAGAAGATATTAAAACTTTCCCCAAATGGAGAAGAACATGGCATCTTCATTTGTGATTGCAGTCATCCAGGAGAGAAATAATCACTGGAACCTGAATGGTTGAGGTGGAGCTGGGCTTAAGTGTGTAGCATTTGAGCAATGTGGAGATAGCTGGAATGATTTATCTACGTGGGAGGGGTCATCACAATGGTCCAGACCTCAACTCTCCTCTTAACTTCCCTCCTTCAACATTCTACCTGCTTAAAAAAACAGACAAAAACAACCAACTAAACAAAAACCTCATTCATTTTCACTCTTCCTGCCTTATTGATGCAACATTCATAAGAAGTCTAGTCAGTCTTACTGTGCTCTAGGTTACCATAAAAGTGTTAAGTTCACAGTAATGTCAGAGTTCAGAGAAGGATGGGAGAGACTGAAGGGCAGTTCTTTTCTCTGGGATCAGAATGTTGCCACCATTCCACTGAAGAGCAGCCATTAGTTTTCAGGCTCATTTTGCATGAAAGAAATCTAGAGAATTGCAGAGCAAACCATCTGTGATGACTGTAGAAAAGGACCTCTGGAATACACTTATCTAAATTACTGTCCATGTGCCCCTGTGCCATCCCCTCTCTGCAGAAGCTGGCTGGTTCTGCTCCATCAAAGAGTACCTTCTCTGGTTTATACAAAAAGAAGAATAATTCAGTATCCCCTGACTATCAGCAAGGAAGTATTGTAGAGAACTGTGAGTTCCCAACCCTAAAACACTTGGAATTCACCCAATGAAAGGTCCTGCCCTTATTTCTCCATCTACACTAGGGAATGCAGTTTTTGTAAGAAAGGAAAAAGGTTGTGTTCTCTGCCTGCCTATGAAAGAAAAATAGGGACTGTAGTCCCTTTCAAGTCAAAGTTTTATTCTTAGGTCAAAGGCACCTCAGGAGCCTCCTGCCAAATGCATTGAAAGGCTTTGTTTGGTTATCTGAAGCCATCAAAGGTCATGAAGGTCATCGTTTCACCCATGCTGGGTTTGAGAAATGTGGCCTTTCACCGCTTCTAATGTGCAGCAGAAATGAATGCTCAATGTTGGCTTCATTACCCAGTCCCCGCTTTTTCTCTTCAGACTTGATGAATATCATCACCCAAAAGATAGTCGTGTTGTGGCCTCTAGCTTACCTTAAAAGTCTTGTTGTTAAGTCACCACAATGCAAGCTTGTCCAGACTTCGAGAACAATGGGAGAAGCTGAAATGTTTTTCTCCAAGGTCAAGACACCTTTCCGGGGCCTGCTGGTTTCTCTCCTGGATAAAGGTGACCTCAAATCACAGACAGACCAGCCAGCCAGCAGCAGGACACCAGGGAGCCTGTTTTCAAAAACACTCAGGAAACCCTTCTTTCTTCATGGTAAATACCAGTTAATGACTGAGAGGTAACAGAAAACTTAAAATTGCCTAAAGCAAACATCAGAAATAAGGATTGCAGACGAGTGTAGATACAAAAATTAGTGGATCAAAGTACAAAGAGGACATTATCATAGACTCAAAATGTATACCATAAGGCTAAATCCAAAGGGGAAATATTAAATAGACAGTGGAGAAATCTGTGATGTAGCTAATATCACCATGATCAAAAGATACCAAACATTATCTATCTCCTTACATGATATGCCTGTCAAAGACATAGCATCATTTCTGTGGTTGGTTGTTCTCTGTTTGTTTGATACAGCGTCTCAGATGGCCCAAGGTGGCCTCAAACTTATTGTGTAGTCAAGAACATGGCCTTGAACTAAACCTGACCTGCCTCCTGAGAACTGGCGTTACAAGTATAGACCACTAAGACTGACAGTTCTGAGGTCTTGTCCAAAATGCATGACCTTGAATTTAGTCATGAGGAAACATTAGACAAGACATTAATGGCTTTGATGTCATCAATTTCAGTAGTCATTCCTCATTCTGGGTTACACTTAACCTGCCTGCTTAGTGTAATAGTCAACATGACCGCTTTGTGTGATAGTCAACATGCCTGCTTTGTGTGACTTGAGCCGTGCCTGCTTTGTGTGACTTGAGCATCTATTCTTTAGTCTTAAATCCATTTTATTTTTTTTTTTGAGACAGGGTCAATCTGTGCAGCCTGGGCTATCCTAGAACTATCTCTGTAGACAGACTGGCCTTAAACTCACAGAGATCTGCCTGCTTCTGCCTCCCTGGATTAAAGGTGTACACCACAGCCCACCAGGACCCTAACTCTGTTCTTTTGTTCCCTGGGGCAGACTTTTCTTTTGCCACCCAGACCTTACAGGTGTTTCTTCTTACCCAGGTTTTTTCAGGTTTTTTCCATCTTCCCAGCTGTGGCACTTTCCATTATTTGTGTGGTGCCCCAAAGTGATCTCACCTACTCTTCTGCTTCTTGGTTATGGGTAGGAATCAGAAAGTTAGGAAAACACCATGGCCCAAGACCACATACCTTAAATATCAGCGTATCAATCTTATTTCACTTGCTGGCCTCAAACTCACCATGTAGCCACACGTGACCTTGAACTTCCAATTCCCCTGCCTGTACCATCCATGTGCTATGACTTCAGATGTGTGATACTATGTGCAGCTTATGTGGTACTGGGGTTCTAACCCGAGTTTCCTTGCATTCCCAACTGAGCTACACCCCCAGGCTGGCACACTGATCTACTCACATTCTATTGTGAGTATTCAATGACATAGGCACCCTCAGCTCTCAGAGAGCTGACTATGGGCTAAGTTACAAAGAGAGCAGACACTGGAAAACAATAAGCAACAACAGCAGGAGTCAGATGGACTAGAGTAAAGTGGTGGATTACTGGACATATAATAGGATAATGTGACACATAGCCTTTCTTTCTTCTTGTGTGTGGGGGAGTGCATGTATGTGGACACGCATATGGAGGCCTGTGGGAGAGTGCATGTATGTGGACACACATATGGAGGCTTGGGGGGGAGTACATGTATGTGCACATGGATATGGAGGCCAGAGAAGGACATTGGATGTCTTTCTCTCACTCTCACCCTTATCCTTTTGAGACAGGGCCGGTTACTGAACCGGAAGCTCATTGTTTCAGCTAGGCCTACTTGCTAGCAAGTTCCTGGGATCCGCCTGTCTCTACCCCATAGTGCTAGGGTTACAGACACATGTAGCCATGATCAGTTTTTGTTGTTGTTGTTTGTTTAATGTGGGTGCCAGGGATTTGAACTCAGGTCCTCCTGCTTGAACAGAAAGCACTCTTACATAACAAGCCATCTCCCCAGCTCTGTGATAGTTAAACCTGATTTTCTATAATACACACACACACCACCACCACAACAACAACAACAAAAATAGAAACCAAACCTTTACTTATGTGTGCCCATATTTTTAGATAATAAAATTTAGGGGAAAAAAAAGACTTAGAGAAGTGGGGTAAAGGTATTTTTTTACTGAAGAAGAAAAAAAAAGCGCAGAGCAATGAAGGAAATATCTCCTTATTTTCCAATTTTATCCGATGATGTAATGGAATAGCAGTAAAAGTAGTAAGATACACGTTAGTGGAAGACTCGACTTTCACAAGTCAGGCGACTTTGCTCCATTTTACAAAGTATCATGAGTATCGTGAGTACAAAGCTCATGCTGCTTTCTCAGTAAGTGCTTGACCATTGGGTAGATGACTAGACCATGGCTTTCAGGTGCACAACCTAAGTGCTCAGGCCCTGGGTGCTCTCCAATTAGTGCCTTAGAACATAAACCTCAGTGAATCAGCAGGAAGGTGTTGTGCTTCCAAGTACTGTGGGCTAATCTATTCCTCTTCCTCAGAAAAATTACTGCCTTCACTAATGAGGTGTAGGAGGGGATGCTTCTGTCAGTTTAAATCTGGGGAGACAGACATAGGCAGCATCCATGCACCTTCTATAGAACTGTCCGTAGTAAAGTTAGGCTTCTGTGAATGACTTAGTTGATGTTTTTTAGTAGTATCCTGCATGTCCTAAGAAACAAAGTATTTTTTCTTTCTTACTAAATAAAAAAAAGCTCGATAATATGTGTGGTGGTTTGAATGAAAATGGCTCCCATAGACTCATAGGGAGTGGCGCTATCAGGAGGTGTGGCCTTGTTGGAGGAAGTGTGTCACTGGGAGTGAGCTTAGGTGCTTCAAATGCTCAAGCCAGGCCCAGTGTCTCTCTCTTGCCCTGCTGCCTGCTGATCAGGATGCAGAACTCTTGGCTCCTTCTCCAGGACCACGTCTGCCTGGGGGCCACCATGCTTCCTGCCCTGACGACAGCAGACTAGACCACTTACCTGTAAGCCAGCCCCCATTAAAGGCTTTGCTTTATAAGAGTTGCCATGGTGGGGAGTTAAAGGGATTTTACACTCTTGAGGTTAGGCCTTGAGGAAAGTCAGAGGAATTTTTACAATCTTGAGTTTGGGTCTCGAGTTACAGTACCTTCCGAGATCTATAGCTTTTGATTACAAAGTGTTTGTGAAAGCCCGGGGCTGTCTTGACACAGCTGCTTCCCCTGCAGCTGAAAGAATGCAGGGCAAAGGGTCACCTAGAAGCAACTGTTAAAGGTTAACCTTTGTCTGAAACAGTTGTCAGCTCCAATCTCCCTGGAATGTGTGTGCAGGCTTTGGGCATACAATTTTTCACATTCCCACCTTGAGGTATACCAGAATCAAAGTCTTTTTTTTTAATATCTAGATTTTTTATTTTATTTTATAATTAATTTAATTTTACATATCAGCCATGGATTCCCCTGTCCTCCCTCCTCCCCCCCCAGCCTTCCCCCCAATCCACGCCCCCCATTCTACCTCCTCCATCAAAGTCTATATATGAACCCAAGTCTGAGTCTGAATCTCAATTTTCAACAGTTGCATATTGTGAGCAAAGAATCAAGAGTTCTACTGAAGAAATGTGGTCTTTTACAAATCTAATCAGCACATTAATCACACATGGACCAATCATTAAGAATATCGAAAGAATGAGTCCATCAATGGAGGGCAATAGGGTTGTCAGCCGAGGGGACCAATTAAAGAGCTTATGGAACCAGGAAAGTGATTGCTGTCTTTCTTTTTGTCTTTCTAGGAGAATCAGTTTGAGTTCCTAAGTGTTCTTTAACAACACCTGAGTGGTTAGCATAGAAACAACAGGATTCACCCAGGGCAGCACATAGCCCTCCTTGCTTCAGGAGTAGTAAGTCTTGTTCTCTTCTGTTTTGTATAACCATTTCTGCTGAAGAGTCTACCTGTTGTTCAAGGTATGCAGTTGCTGCCTGGGTGCAGAATAGGTCTCTTTCCACAGCCTCAGAGAGACTACTGTAACTGGCTCAGCTAGTGATCAGTGCTGTTGCTCCTAGGGTGGCAGAACCCACAATCCCTACTCCCACTATTATGGGGACAAGGATTGGGTTTCCTCTTTTATGTCATAGCTCCAAGGAGGAGTCCAAATGCTGCCTGCCAGCCAGACCATCATAAAAATATATTTGTGGGACAATTTGTACTAAGACACAGAGTTCAGGTTGGTTTCCCATGGTATAAAGGCTACTTAATATACAGGGACATAAACCCATGGGGCAGGCATACCAAAACTCTCGTGGGGTGACCAGTTGATAAGAGTTGTTTAGGTTAAGAGTATTGGAAGACCTTGAGAAAATATATATATTTTTGCATATTGATAAATAGGCAGTTTTGTCTAAGGGATAATTATATGAGCAGAAGCAGGTGGCATCTCTTTGAATGTCTCCTAGGGTAAGAGGGACAAGCTGTCCTGTTGGTTAGGGACACAGTCCTGAGTGTTATGGATGGCTGTGTAACCAGAAGACCTAATCCTATAAAAAGGCAATCTAGGTTCTATACACAACCAGCAGTCATAAGCAATATTGGTATTGGTAGAATTAAGGAGGGAGTAGGTGGCCAGGACCATTTCAAAGAAGTGGTCTATAGGCACTGGTGGTTCAATCTGGTTTATTATTTTCTTAGTTATAGTCAACACATTGGTTCCTGGTGAGGTGACATTCTGGACTATCTGGATGGTGCTGGGATGAGTTGTGAGGACCTGAATGGGAATCAGGAGAGGCCTAAAGAGGTCATGTAAAGATTCTCTGGGGACAACAGGAGTCCTAATCTGTGGTTGCTATATGATAAATGCCATTCCATGGTCATTACCAGACTCCTATAGCCTAAATCCCCAAGATCTTCCTGAATCCTAGGAGCTACAAGCTTATGGCTGTGTAGTATCCCATCTCTTAACTTGGATAGTAATAGGGTTACAGAATATGGGTCTTGTGCAGGAACTATTAACAGAAGCTGATATTGTTATTAAGGGCTCATTGTCAACATTCCAAGAAGGAGCCCAAGTTTCACATCCCCAAAATGGACACCAGAACTCATTTTGACCAGAGAAGCCTGAGTAGAGATAGCCAGACAAACATTGTAGATTTTCCTTGAAATTTTCCTAAGAGACATTTAGTTAAGGCTAGAGATTTGCATGCTTTTCTAGGGTGAGAACCAAGTTGGAAGGTTCCTCTATGATCAGATCTCCCAGTTATCTGATTGAATACCAGGTCTGGCATTAGATGACATAAATCAGTCATAAAGATTGGGGCTGCCTTGAAATCTGTTTGGAACACCTCAGATGTTAGCCATCCTGTCCAGAATTCTGTAAGTCTCCCAATAAAAGTAACAGGAGAAGATATTGGGAGGTTCCCAAGAGTCTCAGAAACTAGACACGAGTAAATCAGAAGAGTCATGATAGTTTGAGAGCTCTTAGTCTTATCTTTAACAGGTCCTCAGGGTGTGCGAAGGCTCTCCACTGGGCATCTGAGTTGTCTGATCTTCTGTCAGGAACAGGCTTGAGATGAATGGTGAATCCATGTCCTGATCCCATCAACTTTTACCGCAGTTGGGATAGTCAGGATCACTCTGTGTGGCCCTGTCCAGTGTGGTCCAAGGGGCTCATTGTGATGTCTCCAGACAAGGTCTGCCAGTTTATGGTCATGTAGGTTGGTATGTGGCAGCTCATAGATAGCTCTCAGAACTGGAAAAATGTTGTCCTGTACCACCTGGAGTGCCTGGATAGACTTAAGAAACTTGTATTCAAACATCTTTGTAGTCAGAAGTTTTCCTGTGTCCAGCCCAGCTCCATGGTCCCTCAGCCACTTATAAAATAATCATTCAGAGGCTTAATATTATTTACAACTGTATGGCCTATGGCAGGCTTATTGATAGCCAGCTCCTATAACTTAACCTATTTCTATTCATCTGTGTATCTCCACATGTTCCATGGCTTTACTGGTCTGCTGAATCTTGCTGCTCCTTCAGTGGCAGCTGGCCATGGCTTTTGAAGGGAGCTTGGGAACCAGAGGAGGGGGCCTGCCAAATGTGGATTTCATAGTGTTCAATTAAAGTGTTCCATACCTGGAACAGGACAAAGGGTAGGAGAGCTGTTCAGTCATCTCCAGTGTCTAGGGTTAATTTAGTTACGGTCTCTTTTAGGGTCTGATTCATTCTTTCTATCTGTCCTGAACTCTGGGGGTGGTATGCACAATGTAATTTCCAATTAGTTCCCAATATTTAACTAAATCTT
>CABHPQ010144080.1:9601-34428 GCA_902168405.1 Peromyscus aztecus | reverse complement strand
CTCTCTCTCTCTCTCTCTCTCTCTCTCTCTCTCTCTCTCTCTGTCTCACACACACACAAACACACACACCCGATTAAAAATAAAAATAAGTTGGGCAGTGGTGGCGCACGCCTTTAATCCCAGCACTTGTGAGGCAGAGGCAGGTGGATCTCTGTGAGTTTGAGGCCAGCTTGGTCTACAGAGTGAGTCCCAGGACAGGCTCCAAAGCTACACAGAGAAACCCTGTCTCGGAAAAACAAATAAAAAACAACAACAACAAAAATTTTAAAATTATAAATAAATAAATAAATAAATAAATAAAATCTAAAAGAAAAAATATCAACACTGAGGCTGGGGAATGGAAATGGATCTCTGCTAGCAGGGACACAGATTCAATACATCAACTCAGTACACACATTATCTAACCTTCTGTAGTGTTTTATTTAAGTCAATTTTTTTTTTTTTGGTTTTCGAGACAGGGTTTCTCTGTGTAGTTTTGCGCCTTTCCTGGAGCTCACTTGGTAGCCCAGGCTGGCCTCGAACTCACAGAGATCGCCTGGCTCTGCCTCCCGAGTGCTGGGATTAAAGGCGTGCGCCACCAACGCCCGGCTTAAGTCAATTTTTTTTAAAGTCAGTTCTTGACAAGTGAGCCAACCACACTTGCCAGGCAAGAAGCTGCTCCTAAAAATGGGTTCTGATCCAGCCAGGCGGGAGGGTGCTGGTTTCAGACCAGCAGCTCAGCAGCACATGAGCCTCGCTTGTGTGCCATCTAGCCCTGACTAATGGCTGAAATCCAGAGTCTTGAGGAACTGAAACCAACCCCAGTACTTGGTCCTTGCTACTATGACTATGACCTCCCACGAGGCTTGAATTTGCATAGGCAGTCAACACCAAGATGGAGGGCACAGCACTAAGATTTAGCAGGAGTGACCCGATGCAATGCCCCCACCACACACATCACTGATGCCTGACAATCTCGGCACATTTCAAGCTGAATCAGTGGGCCACTGATGTCAGTATGACTCCAGGCTTCTATCTTTCTCCAAGTATGTGAAGGCCCTTCCAGCCACACCAGCCTCTCCAGTGTCTTTGTGAAACTCTGACTCTCATCTTCAAGGGCTACTCCTTCCTGTGTCTGGCTGTCTCACAAAGCAGGACAAGAAGACACTCTTGCCTAGCTCAGCAGACCTTTGCTCAGGCCCCGAAGGAGGCTTCCCCTCAGCTGTAGGATGGGAGAAGGAAGAAGGAAAGATCCTCAAGCCACCATGGTCCACCTGAGCCACCAGGAGGAGTTAGGTGAAGCACCACAGTCCTTCTGTCCCCCTCTCTTCAGCTTATCAAGGCTGGAGACCCCCTTCACATACAGCAGCTCATTGGCAACCAGAAGGAGGAGAACTAGAGACAAACTCCTTGTAATCTGACTCTTTCTTCTCCCCTCACAGCCACAGCAGCAGCAGCAGCAGCAGCAGCACAGGGAAGACACAGTGGAATCCACACTGAAACTGCCCCTTTTCCAGCTCTCCAAATGTCAGAGCGCACTCCACATGCAATTACCCTCCAGTAAAGAAAGATGCACTTCAGCAGGCTACTGGATGGCATCTACCACACACAGCACACAGGCAAGCCTGTAGCTGCTGGAACAAACACCCTGCTCTTCTGTACCCTCACCCACTCCAAACAGTGCCCGGTGCTGGCTTTCCTTCCAGGCCCACCCTCACCTCTGGGAGAAATGAAGCAAGAAGGAGCAGCTTCGCCATCACAACCCCCAGAGGCCACAACTAACTTTACAAATTTGAATCGGTACATTTCATGCAGACTTGGACTAATCCCCCCCAAAACAAACGGGCCACCACAGCACACAAAATTACACTGAATATTTAATAACACAGCGAAGTCAAGTTTCTACCCTATACCACTCATCTGTTTCCCTGATGACAGAGCAGGAGAGAGGGGATTAAAGCGCAAGCATGTGGGGAGGCCTTCCTGACCACACTTGCCCACAAGGCAGCAGAGGTACTCACAGAGAGGCAAGGGCTCTGCTGAGGACAGTTTTTTTTCCTTCCAGGGAAATGGATATGGTGTCTGCAGAGAAAGGGAGAGATACATATTTATCTCCCTTCTCCTTCCAGGCAAACAGATTCATTTCAACACAGGCCCCAACTGCAGGATGGAGGTGGTCCAGAAAACCAAAGACCTATGTGTATGTGTGCTTCCAGAATGGCAGAACATTTACCTGAGGAAGCCCAAGTCTCTCACATGTGGCCTTCCCCTACTATGCCCTATATCAACTCTGGACACCAGGAGTATTTCTAGGTTCCCACAGAGGCTTTCGAGGGGCCTGGGCCTGGAGTTATAGATGGTGATGAGCTACCATGGGGTGCTGGGATTGGACCTGGGTCCTCTGGAAGAGCAGCCAGTGCTCTTAACCACTAGGCTATCTCTCCAACCCACTTTTAGTGGGGAATGAAGTCTTACAAATAGTTTTGTAGGTCTAGATGTAGTGGTGCATGCCTTTAATCCCAGCACTTGACTGAGAGAGAGATAGAAGCAAGTAGATCTCTGTGAGTTTGAAGCCAGCCAGAACTACATAGTGAGACCCTATCTTGAAAACACCAAAAATAAAAATTTTAAAAAAAGAGTTTTGTACTGTTCTTGAGTATTTACTAACTTCCTTCAGATAGAAATAACTCTTAAGTAGCAATAAAATATATTAATCTGTATTAACTCATAGAAAAGCATTCAGAGCCTCTTTCCACCATTTTCCGTGAAGTCACCATGGTGCACATAAGCGTCCCAGCTGATGCTCTCAAGAGCATTAACGATGCTGAGAAGCAAACACCAGGGTCTCATCAGGCCCTGCTTCAAAATCATTGTTCAGTTCCTAACTGTGATGATAAAGCATGGTTACATTGGTGAATATGAAATCATAGATGACCACTGAGCTGCGAAAATCGTCATGAACCTCACAGGCATTTTGAACAAGTGTGGAGTGATAAACCCTAGATTTGATGTGCAACTCAAAGACCTAGAAAAATGCCAGAACAATCTGTTCCCACCCCGTCAGTTTGGCTTCATCGTACTGACCTCAGCCTTCATAGATCATAAAGAAGCAAGACAAAAACACAAAGGAGGGAAACCCCGGGGGATCTTTTTCTAGAGGTGGAATACACATAAATAAAAAGCCTCCATGGACTATGAAAAAAAAATAAAAATACTCACATCCACAGTGACCTTAGGAGCTATATCTGAGACCATGTATAATACATTTCTGCCACCCAACTGTGGAAGACACAGACCATTCTGTTCTAAGAAGTGTGTGCTTTCTTTACCTCCTCTTGTTCACCCAGTGGATACAGGTAGGAACTTCCTCTGCGGAACAGGGCCTCAATCCACAAGACCTGAGTCTTGACAACAGGGTAAGAAGGGTGGTGGGTACACAGGAATCCAAGGACAATGTCCTTGCCTGCCACCTTCCTTTGAAGCCTACTGTTTCTTTTAGGTTTTTTTTTTTTTTTTTTTTTTTTTTTTTTTTTTGAATAAATATAGTCTTGAGCTGGGCAATGGTAGTGCACACCTTTAATCCCAGCACTCCAGAGGCAGAGGCAGGCAGATCTTTGAGTTTGAGATTAGTCTGAACTACAGAGCAAGTTCCAGGACAGCCAGAGCTACACAGAGAAACAGTGTCCCCAAAAACAAAAAATAAAATAAACATAGCTTTGAGCACACAATTGGTATTAAATATCACCTTCTACAATTGTTTACAAATTAAAAGTTCAAAGCTGCAGAAAGAAGGAAAAGTGATACTTAGACACAGGTCAGAATTCCTGCTTTCTCTTGGTCAAAAGTACCTCATGTTAAGCCTGGAGTTTGAGGGTCCATATTTCATGCTGAAAGTGACTGAGTACAAATATGTGAAAAGAAGGGGAAAAAAACAAACAGAGCGTCAACAATAAAGTACACAGGACTCATTATTTTTAACAGGAAAAAGACAGTAGTTGACCTTTGCTGTCCAGACTCCTTCCAACTTCTCAAGGAAGCAGCAAGGGAAACTGGAGGACTTGTCCTTAAGGACAGCGGCTACTCACAGCCCTTCATGCTGTTCATAAGGGGTCCAGGACCATGTCACTCAGTGATTGACAAACACATTCAACAGGAATAGTAGCAGGGAGGGGACAGAGGCAGCCACTAAGGATCACTTCAAAAGAAAAAGAGAAAGGAAGAAAGATTCTTGTGGAGACTACCTCAAGAAGACTACAAAAGAGCCATGTGACTCCCGGGAGACTGGAGATGCAGGGAAGCCTGGGAAACAGGCTTGAAAGCAACTGAGCACTAAGCAGACGCTACATTAGGTAAGTGGGTGAGGGAGCTGACATACTATTATAGGACTTAGAGTTTTCAGTCTTTATACACTCTTCTTTGAGACAGGGTTTCTGTGTAACAGCTCTGGCTGTCCTGGTACTCGCTCTGTAGACCAGGCTGGCCTCAAACTCACAGAGATCCTCCTGCCTCTGCCTCCTGAGTGCTGGGATTAAAGGCCTGCACCACCACTGCCCAGTTTATATATATATATTATATATATATATATATATTCAGGCCATTTTCACTGTAATCTAGTCATGTCTGTAAGGAGAACACAGAAAAAGCAAATGTTTGCCCACAGGAGACTGTATCTCCCAGACTGCTCTACAGAACAGACCTTGAAGCTGAAAGCTGGTACCTCCCTGGGTTACAAGAATGGATGAGTTTTTTGTTTTGTTTTGTTTTGAGACAAGGTATTACTATGTAGCACTGGCTGGTCTAGAATTCAAAGAAATCCACCTGCCTCTGCCTCCAGTGTGCTGGGAATACAGACATGCTCTACCATACCCAGCTGGATGGGCTTTATTTTTAAGGGCTCAAAGTCATGGACAAAGTGGACAGAGATGGACTTAATAATATCATATAAAAATCCAAGCCCTGTATAGTCTTTGAATACAAAAAGGGGGGGACAATCAAAACCCAGCACATGTCCTGGATGTCTAGTGTAAAGTTAGAATCCCCAACACACGCTTTAAAGAGGGTCCAACCTGAGTTCTGTCTCTGGGACCTTCATGGTGGAGGGGTAGAAATAAATAACTGCTGAAAGTTGTCCTCGGACTTCCACATGCACACTACGGCACAAGTACACTGGAGCACACTGATGCACTCACACAAATATATAGATACAAGAGTCTGCTGCCCGCATGGTGGCATATATCTTTAATCCTAGACCTGGGAGGCACATGGAGGCAGAGCTCTGTGAGCCCCAGGCTAACCAGGGCTACATGGTAAGACCCTGTCTCAAAAAGTAAAACAAACATAAACAGAGTTCAAGACATCACCTGTGAAATTAAGGAAAAAGCCATATCAAATAACTTCACAGTCAACACTAAACAGTCAGCCAACAAAGGGCAAAAGAATCATCCAGAACTAAACATCACCCAGACAACTGAAGAAGAACGTGAAGACAGCACAAAGGGACGCAGAGGGGCCTTGCAGAGGGTCTGCACTGAGAACAGCTGGCTCACACTGACTAGCTGCTACAAGTTTGGGGCTCACACCACAGGAAGACTAACATTACAAAGTCATGTCCTTGCCCTGCTCAGTCTCCAAGTTATGTCCAAAAACCTCAAACTTAGTTTACTATGCTCCCAAATGCCTCCTAATGAGGAAGGTAAATCCCACTCTCGACTTCCCTTACTTACACCCTCTGCAGTAGGTGTCATGTGGTCTTTTTTGTTGAGAAGTAACCCAATATTCTCTAGAGGATGTAGTTAGAGTAGAAGTCTCTAGGTTGGGGGTAGGGGACAGCCTAGCCATACTCTTTGGCTTCAGGGAACATGTAGCAAGTACATGGCCCATCTCTAGCCGGAGTCCCTTCTACCAACAACTCACTTCAGCCTCCTGAAGCCAGCCAAAGCCCCCAAGTAACCTCTAAGGCGAAGTCCCCGGCACACCTGTCACCTCCCACTCGCCTCCCTTTAGTCCCCACACAAATGCAGCCCACAGACACGCGCGCCTGGCTAGTGAGCTTTCAGAAGGGTGCATTAGGAAAAGCTGCAGAGGAGACAAAGCGGGCCAGTCCCGTTCTCCCACCCAGAGCTCCCACACTTAGCTTCCCCACTCCCCGCTAGTCTTCCCTTTCCTCTTCCCTAAGATGCTGGAATGATTTGTTCTGAAAAGCGACAGGTTTATAGGTTAGCCGACACCTCTGCTCTGTGGAATTTTAATTAACTTCTCCCATCGTCAATATGCTAAGGAATGGGGTCTCCATTCTCTGGGGTCAGCAATGTGTTTCAGGTCCTGCTATATCAGCCGTCAAATTGAAGAATTAATGACGTGGCTAATCGGCTCTAATTCTTAGGAAGGAAAAAAATTGAAAGGGAGTTGTGGAAGAGAGCAGGAGGAGAGGTGCAGGCTCCACGAGGTGAGGAGAAAGAGGCTGAAGTGGCTGAGCAAAAGGGCACCAACTTGCTTATAAAAACAAGTGACTGACTTAATCAGGTGGTGGAAGTAGGGAGTCCTATAGCTTTCCCAAGTCCATTCAGGTGGGGTGAGAGGCATCAAGGAAGTGCACACAGACAGACCCTCCTCCCAACTTCCATTACAGTTCAACCTTAGGAGAGTGTCTAACCCACTGGGGAGGAGAGCGAGCCTGCCTTGGTTCAAGACAGCCTAGACAGGTGCTAGAGCACTGGATCGTCAGCTAAGAGCCCTCCCCAACCACTCTTCCCGAGGACCTAGGTTTGATTCTCAGCACCCACACAGTGGCTCATAACCATCCGTGACTCCACTCCCAGGTGATCCAACACCTTCTTCTGGCCTCTGGGGGTACTGTACATATGTGATGATGCACAGAGAAACACACAAACAAAACATCCATACATACAAAATAATAAAATGCTTTTTTTTAAAGCCTAGGTAAAAGCACACGATATATCTGAAATTGTTTACATGAAACTAATATTATGTACAATGAATATAAGTCAATAAAATGTTTTTAATAATAATATAACCAATCTGGAACTGCAATTACAGATCATTAGAACTCACTATGTAGCAGGAAAATCACTAACTAGCTCATGGCCAGTCTGAGCTACATAGTGAGTTCTAAACCAGCCTCTGTTACACAGCAAGACTTGGGGTTTTTGTTTGTTTGTTTGTTTGTTTTTGTTTTTTGTTTTTAAAAAAAAGGTACAGGGCTGGAGAGATGGCTCAGCAATTAAGAGCACTAACTGCTCTTCCAGAGGACCTGGGTTTGATTCCTGGTACCCACACAGTGGCTCACAATAATCTGTAACTGCAGCTCCAGATACAACACCCTCTTGTGGTCTCCATGGGCACCAGATACATCAGTGGTACACAAACTACCATACACATAAAATAATAAAACAGAGTTGCACCTCCACTACAATTATCACTGTTTCTGCTCCTCTACATATACATATGAGGGCCCAGTTGGCAGGCCCCAAACCTCTCCTGCTCTCCTGATACCCAGAGCCTGTAAGGGATACTCCAGAAGAATTTTCAGGGAACAAAACAGAGGTGAGTCACGACAGAAGGCCAGCCTGTAGACTCTCAGGTATACAGAGAAGCCTTTGCTTTAGAGAAACCCCACAGGACATCTGCTCAGAAAGGTAACACTGACCCCCTCAGTTACATTCCAGTGTAGAATCCTGGCCTTAACATTTCTCATCAGATGCTTAGGAAAGGTTATCTCAATTCCACAAGTATGTGAAAAGACCTTCAGACCTCAAGTCTCTGGAGAATGTTTAACTCTCCAGGAGAGTGGTTCATAGCAACCTGGAATAGACAGACTAGTGGAAATTTCTCTAGCTTATCTGACCTAGTAAAATGAAAACATTCTTGTGTGCGACAGAAACCCAACATGTCTCCCTTACCTGAGTAATGGGCTGATGGCAATGGACCAGACTCGGTCTTCAGTCTGGATGGTGTGTGAGCACTGCCCCAGCCGGCCCGAGGCCAAAGGCCACACCTGGAAACAGAAGAGGAAACGCTCTTGTCGGCATCGCCTGGGATTAGAAGAAAGATGTACAGCAGGTGGGAGGAGTGGGACTAGGAGGTGGGAATGGAGAACCCTTTCCGTCCTGAGGACAGAGCACAGGGTATCAGCAGATGCCAGCTTCTGGTTCACCTGCCACAGAGACAGCCCTAACCACTCACCTTTACTTCCACCCAAGAGCCCTTAATTCCTAATCAACTTTCTACCAGACAATGAGAAGTTACACATCCCCTGTGTGAGATCCAACTAAGAAAGGGCAGATGGAAGTAGCCCGCCTCTCTCTCTCTGAAACTTCCTGTGTCTGTGGATCTTCCTTTCTCTATCTTTCACCAAAACTTTAGGCATATAGGGAGAGACAGGGGATCCAAGTCCAATCTGGGGAGACATGTGCACTGTTAGATGAGTGGGAGAGCTGCAAAACAGGAAAGAATGGAGAGACTTCAAAGTGACAAGGGACCTGTTGTTGTTTGTTTGCTCATAATGCCCAGGATCCAAAGCTAGTCATGCCAGCAGGGAATTTAGCACCTAATGTCCCCAAAAGGAGCAGAAAAGCTTAACTCTTTTAAGCTTCCATATCTCCACAGGTTAAAAATATTGCTTGGAGCACACTATCTGGTCCCTATCAGTCAGGAATGTACATTAGCAGTCACTCTGGGCTTAACTCTAATCAACACTCCCAGAGCCTCTCAGCAGTCAGTGCATTTAGAAATCTCCCATTAAGCACAAGGCTCCCCCTCACCTCGCCCTACCCCAGATGACACACACAGGGACATAAGCCTCTAACCAAACAGAAAGGAAACCTCAAATGTACAGGGCTCTCCCCGGAGCAGCCACAGAGGGATCCCATGGCAGTTAGATGGATCAGTGACCTCTCAAGGTCCCCGCAGAGCTATAAGGGGACACACCAAACTCAGGCAGGGCCTTAGATGGAAGAACGTAAGAAAACATTCCTTCAGTGTAGGGGCAGGTGACAGAATGGGGGTGGTCTTGCCTTCTTAGGGTCACATGGTATCTCTTCCCTATAAAAGGAGAAAGTGTTTCTTAGAGTCTCTGGGTATGACGGAGTGGGGGATGGGACAATAGCAGGAGTAACATCTCCCAAAACTAAGAAAAGAAATTTAACAAGAATATCCTGGGGCTGGAGAGATGGCTCCGAGGTTAAGAGCACTGACTGTTCTTCCAGAGGTCCTGAGTTCAATCCCAGCACCCACATGGTGGCTCACAACCATCTGTAATGAGATCTGGATCTGGCACCCTCTTCTGTGTATATAATAAATAAATAAATCTTAAAAAAAAAAAAAGAATATCCTGGAGGAGGAGGGGAACATGAACACAAAACAAAACAAAACCTCAATATTCCCTGTAAGGCTGGTACTCTGGCATTTGCTTTGTATCTGACAGTCAAATTCTTTGGTAATAACTAGATGCCCTTTGGTTTCTTCCTTTAGACTGCCCAACTTGGAAGAGATCTTTGCCTTTTCCTTATCGGAACTCCCTCAGAGGCAGGTTCTTGCTTGCAGGGTGAAGGGGGTACTCCTGATTTTCAAAATCTCTAGGGATAGCCTAAAACTCAGTTTACTGGTCACTTCCACAGAGACAGCTGGGAACCAACAAACCACGGGACAAGGCTACAGATCTGTGGGAGTGACTCCGGAAATGCACTGCCAGTTCCAAGCATCATTCAAGAAGTGGCCAGCCTGTCCCATAGCACAGTATCTTCTGGCAACAAGAGGGACAGAGGTTGACACAATAAAGATCTGGTCAGATCTTTGCTATCAATGCAAAACAGACCCAACCTGGAAAATAGTCAGTGAAAGTACACATTTATACAGTCCTTTTAGAAGGCAGACTGGAGGGGACAAGGCTCCTATAATGATCATTGTTTGATTCAGGAATTCTAAGGCTGAGAATTCATCCTAAAAAAAAAAAATCCTAAAACAAAGAAAAACCAAAATGACAAATAAAATATTTCCTGTAGCCTACTATTATAGAACAAGCAGATAGTCTTTGGAATCTGACCAGTCTGGGTTAGAACCCTGCCTGTGACTTCTTATCTTTGCTCTTAGAGATATTTCCTAGCTTCTTGGTCTTAGATTCATCTCATCCAATGGGGTAAAAAGTGCCCTATGTCTCAGGACCATGCTGTAGAAAAGGGAAGATAAATACAGAGTACTAGAACAGCATGATGCACAGAATTTAGCAGGAACCAGGCCCTTACTTAAGAAAGGATTCTTATTTCCAGGTTCCTGCATCCAGGAAGAAATTAGACAGAATCATCCGTCTACTAGAGAACATTTTATGTAAATGACGGTAAGTTCCTCTGGAAGCCACTGAAGGTAACACAAGGGCTGGGATGGAGACTGGCTGTGGTAGCATACACGTAATCCCAGCATCAACAGGTGGAGGAACAACCAGAAGTTTAAGTCATACTCGGTTACATAGAAACTTCAAGGACAGATATCTAAAAAAAAGTATACACATACACACACACACACACACACACACACACACACACACAACTTGTGTAATGGAAAATCTTATAGAGAAGATACCACAGGGCATGCTGTGTATCTAAAACACATTACAATTATGCAGGGGAGGGGAAGATATTTACCCAAAAAGATAAAATGGATAAGGTGCTTAGCACAGTACCTGGCTACAGTCTACATTGTTAGAAAATAATTCTCGCAGGCATGTGGTGGCATACACCTGTAATCTCAAGAAGCAGAAAAACGGCAAGTTCAAGGTTAGTCTGTGCCATATTGCTGGACACTGTCTCATCTCAAAAGAGAAAGAAAGACGGATCTGAGGTTTCAGAGAAGAACCTACGGCTATGCTTAGCTAACTAACAAGCACCAAACCACCTTCAGAAACCTTCTGACACCCACAGACCAAGGCTGCTGTCGGCTGTGAGCAGGGAAGCCTCACTGTAAAGCAGTGAGCAGAAGTGATGCACAGACCCATGGCTGCACGAGATACTGACTACAGGGCTGTCGGAAGCTCAGTGCTCACCAAGGCATTTATACCACCCTCTTCAGATTTGGGGAACACTGCAGAAGAAGGGGAGGAAAGAAGGCTGAGAGCCAGGAGATAGGAGGAGGGCCTTCAAAATGCTATCTTCTAAGCACAGCACGGCCACAGCAGTCCTGCGCTCACAGTAACTGGCTTCTGACAGTAAGCCCCTAGCAGTCAGTTATGAAGAAGACGGCTTACGGGCATTAGTGCTGCATCCTTTGGCAAGTGACAGACTCTGGGAATGGAAGAGGCATAGTATCCTGTTATAAACCTGCTCATAAAGATAGCCCTAGTTAAACTCTGTAGGACACTAATAAAAACAAAAGCTAGTTAAGGTATTTGTAAGGGGGGTTGGAGAGATGGCTCAGTGGTTAAAAGCACTGGCTGCTCTTCCAGAGGACCTGCGTTCAATTCCCAGCAACCACATGGTGACTCACAACCGTCTGTAATGGGATCTGATGCCCTCTTCTGTCTGCATGCAGATGTGTAGGAAGACAGAGCACTCATATACATAAATAAATCAATCTTTAAAAAAAGAAAAAAGATATTTGTAAGGAAGATGGTGGGAGGAACTAACGGGGGTAAGGGTAACCAGATACATGCAAATATGTATGAAATCAACAAAGAACAAATGTTATTTTTAAAAAGGTCTAGAGATTCTCCTGTCTGTGCCTCCCCAGCACTGGGATTACAGACAAATGCCACTGTCCCGAAATGTAAGTCCCGACCACTCAGACCCAGATCTTCATGCTCGGCTAGTAAGCACTTGGCTGAGCAATCTCTCTAGCCCTAGATTTACTGCAAGTTAAAGCCAGAATCTTGGCGAGGAATGCTACAAAGTCATTGACTAAGCAAAAATCTCAAGTAAATATGGGATGGGGAAGAGGAGGAAACAGGTGACAGGAAATGTGGTTTCCATGAAGGTTCAAAATATTCAATAAAGCCAGGCAGTGGTGGCACACACCTTTAATCCCAGCACTCAGGAGGCAGAGGCAGGTGGATCTCTGTGCCAGGCTGGTCTACAGAGCGAGTTCCAGGGCAGCCAGGCAACACAGAGAAGCACTGCCTGGAAAAAAAAAATAAAAATAATACTAAAGCCAGGTGTAGCAGCATATGTCTGTAATCTCATCCCTTGGAGATGAAGACACAAGGATCATCTCTGGCTACATGCTACCATCTCAAAAAGAAAAGCAAAGGCAACCTGCCGATCTTTCTCGGGCTTCCTATACTGGCATGCATTCTCGCTAAATACAAAATACAAGGAAGAAAATTTCAAAAGGAAAAGAAATGTTCATAAAATGGAGGGAACCTATTTAACCCTTGTCTTTATATAAATCAGCAATGTGAAAAAGCAATCACTAGAGGGTACACGGAATCAGAAGAGTCATTGATAAAACTGTAACTTCCCTCCTGAGGTCTCTCTCCATGCGGCTTAGAGGCCCATTTGCTAATGTCAATAAACATTTGCTACAGTGGAGCTTCTAGATTCTGGAAAACAGACACTCAAGACCTCGGGGTCTTCTGCATCACAAATGAACCGTCAGCACATTCCCACTGCAGCCCGAAGCCTGCATCCTGGCTAGGGCTGCTGCACCCGAGACAGGAGACTCTCTTATGTGTCCCACAAGCAGCAGTGCTCGGCAGAGATGGGATGCATTGGATCCACAAAGCAAGGACGACACTGTTTATCAGCTTCACTTTTTATGTCTTGGTGGATGTCCGCGGACCAGGCAATCTGGCAATGACAACCACCAGCAGCCTTCCTGTGGTCTCCACTGCCTACTGACCACATCACTCTCCAGAGAATCAGTAAAAACATGTTTTAATTAGCAGCCTGATTGCTTATAAACAAGGTGGTGAAAAATTAACTTCTCTAAACAGAGAGCATGCAAAAGGAGGGAGATTTTAAAATAAAATACTGGGGTTAGAACTCAGCCCACAAACTTGAGGAAGCAGCTCAGGGAGGAAAAGCTGACCAGGCCCCCTTGTTTTTGCATGCACACCACATTTCAAGTGAGTGGCAAGCGTCCCAGCCACTGTCCACTCCTCTCCCAGTCCAGCTGGCAGGAACACATGCTGGCATAGCAAGAGGCACGCCACAGGCACGTAAGTAAGTTCTTTATTGTGTCACTTCTCCTGCCCTCACCCGACACTGCAGCCAATCCTGGGCCTCGAGGCTCTCTCCTCCCTCGGCCACCCCAGTCCCTACAGAGGAGGAAATAACAGTACGTAAGGGGAGAATGCCTCACCTTGGCCGTCCTGTCTCTGGAGCCACTCACAATGATGCCCCCTTTGCAGTCCACACAGTTCACCTCCTGCTCATGAGCTGAGTATTTGACAGTGAAAGTGCTATGGAGCTTATGAACACCAATCTTCCCATCCCTACAAGAGAAGAAGGAGCCCATCCCCAGGAGTTAATTACTCTTTCTGTAGCAAGAGGGCCAGTCTACTGAAGCAACCTACGTGTCCAGTGACGACCAGATTTGCCAAGCATTCTGTAGTTTGGCCCACAAGGTGCTGAGTGTTAGATACCTTTACTTCTTCAGCACACTTGGGGCTAAACAGAGCTGAGAGAGAAAATAAACCTCCCCTAGGAGAATCCAACTTGCTCTACTTTGCATTAAAGGTTCTTTCTGTTTTCTTCTCTGGCTAACCCTATTAACAGCTTTTGGTAAATCTCTGCTTTAGGTGTTTTAAAAAAAAGCCTACCTTTTAAAAAGTTTCCTTCCTTATCCCTTTGCTGTTGAGCCAGAAAAGTCAGAAGCAGACACAGATCCCTAAAGAACCCTAAGGAAGACCCAGCACTTACCCTCCTGCACTGATGATATGCGAGTTTGCCAGCACAAAGTGACAAACGTCCTCATCATGCCCAGCGAAGACTCTGAAGGGTCGACGGTTCAAGCTGGCACCATCTGGGCGGAACTGATAGGCCAGGATGAAATTAGCCTGAGATATGTACAGGGAAGCATCTTCCAGCTGCATCCAAGGCATCTGACTGCAAGGGGGGACCAAAAAAAAAAAAAAAAAAACCCCAACACGTAAAACTGCTGCCTGCACTTCTCACAGATAAGTTGAGGAGTCAGGGAAGTCAAAAGGAAATTTCTAGCCAGGTAAAGTGACCTCTGCATTGTAGCTAAGTCCAACTGGTAAGTTTCAAAGTTCCAAGATTCTGACATATACTCCTTGCTCAACAGATCAGTTAAGGTGTGATAGAGAAAGGTAAGTTTTAGGAAACCCCATTCCCTTGTTATTGGAGCAAAGGAACATTTATAAGTGAAAAGAATCCAGCCATTTAGAAAGTACGCAAACCTGCTCAAGAGATGCCTTGATCCTCCCAGGGGTGTTGACATTCTGTAGTGGAGGGAGGGTACATGTGGTAACATAAAATAACTCCAAAGCATCGTGCTGCAGCTCAGGGGCTACAAAGAACTCAGCTCTCATAGCAACTGATAAGAGACATCCAGAGAAAGTTCTAGATGCTCTCTCCAATCTCCAAGAGAAAGAAAGCTTAAAAACCACCAGCCAATCCCATGGTGTGGGACTATAGCCTTAAGAAAAAAGATTTGCTGCAAACAGTGGCATACACCTGTAATTCACAGGAGTTCAAGGCCATCTTTAGATGCATATGTAGGTAAAGGTCACCAGAGGCTACATCACAGGCTATCTCAAAAACCAAGAGGATGTGTGAAAAAAATAGAGAAGATGACAGGGAAGAGGAGGGAAGAGCAGAAGAGGGAAGGGAGGCACTCTACAAGACAACTAGGTTCTCTTGTGGGGACTAAGTCCCTTCCCCGAGACAGACATCCGCCTGTGCCAATCCTACCCAACAGTCCTGGAGCTACCAGGTCTCAAAAAATCAAAGGGAAAGCTGACTCATCCCCATGGACAGACACCATCGCCCACTGCCAAGCCAGTCTGAGCAAACCGGGCTGTGTTTCTTTCCCAGTCTCCTTAAAACAAGCGTCATGGGAATGTGGAAAAGTTCTGCAAATTGACTTGCCGGGCCATTAAATGCAGCTTGGACTTTGTAGTAACTGAGTTTCTGCTCGTGCAGTTTTTACAAGTGTGTGCATATATTATATAGAACATGTGTAAAGTGTATGTATATGTCTGCATTCTTATTATTCACTTTCCTCTCGAACATCTTTTTCACAATTATGTAGCACATTCAAATGGGCAGCAAACAGAAGGGGCTGGAATTCATGTACTTACAACCATGTGGTGAACAGACATTTACCTAGGACAAGAAACCAGGTTCATGCCAGGTGAACAGTGAAAAATCCTGGGGCAACCTGGTAACTGTTCTGTGTTTATTTGCCAAACTGCCTTAAATTAATGCCCTAACTGACAACACCAGGAACAAGAACTTGATAGAGAAATTACTCTTTGATGTTAAAGGCACAAATGATGGGGTGTGATGGCAGTGTGATCCTGCACTAAGGAGCTGAAGCACAAGCATGGCTAGCTCGAGGTCAGCCTGGGCTACAAAGGAGATCCTGCTTTTTAAGAAAACCACAACCAGGTCAAGGGGGAAATTGGAAGGTAAAGCCTTTCATCATAAAAATCCATCTTTCTCTTTCATACCTTCTTTATCATAATACCACTACATAATTCACAGAAACTGACATCAGCCAAACCAGTAGAAATAGCACAAGCAAGACAAAGGGTCATATGGTGGTGTGAATGAGAATGGTCCCCCACACGCTCATACATTAGAATGTTTAGTCACCAGGGAGTGGAACTGTTTGAGAAGGATTAGAAAGATTAGGAGGTGTGGCCTTGTTGGAGTAGGTGTGGCCTTGCTGGAGGAAGTGTGTCACTGAGAATAGGCTTTGAAGTTTCAAAGGCCCAGCCCAGCCCAGCCCCAGTCTCTCTCTCTCTTCTCCTCTCTTCTCTTCTCCTCTCCTCTCCTCTCCTCTCTTCTCTTCTCCTCTCCTCTCCTCTCCTCTCTTCTCTTCTCTCTTTCTCTCTCTCTCTCCCCCCCCCCCCCCCCGCCCCGTCTCTTGCCTGCTGCCTGTGGATCAGCATGTAAAGCTCTCAGCTACTGATCTAGTGCCATGCCTATCTGCTTCCAGCCATGATGATCATGGACTAACCCTCTAAAACTGTAAGCAAGCCCCCAATTAAATGCTTTCTTTTATAAGAGTTGCTTTAGTCATGGTGTTTCTTCACAGCAATAGAACAACCACTAAGACACCAAAGGCAGAGGTGTACCTTATCTATCAGCACAGCGATGGGTCAGTCAGAATGGAAAGTCACAAAGTTCCCAATCCTCTGAACTCAACCAAGAAGCACTTTTTGGGTAAAGTGCCAGCCAAATAAAAATCATGAAGTGCTTTGACACTGATGAGGCCTCAGTGTGCTGTAACAATCATCAAAACTGTATGGCGCTGGGCTAAGGAGAAAGCTCACTGTGGAAAGCACTTCTGTACAAGCACAAAGGACTGATTTCAAATTTCTGGCACCTGTGTAAAGAGTCAGCCAGCACTGCGGGGTGAGGAGTAGAGACAGGAGGGTCATTGAGACCTGACAGCTACTAGCCTAGCTCTAGATCCAGAGACCCTATCTCCAGGGATTATGATGGACAGTGATAGAGCAGGGCACCTAACGTCCTCTCTCAGCCTCCAAGTACTGTTTTTCATACTCACACACATAAATATACACCACATATACACACTGGCACTTTTTCTAAGTCCTAATTCACATATCTCTAATATCCCATTTTGCCTTTTAAAAAAAATTACATTTTCTTTCTTTACTTTGTATGTGTACAAAAGCATGTACATGTATACCATGGAGCACACACGTGAAGTTCAGAAGCTAACTTTCAAGAGTTGCTTCTCTCCATGTAGATCTCAGGGAATAAACTCAGGTTGTCAGGCTTTCCTCCTGAGCACCTTCCAATCCCCTATTTTGCCTTCTACTAAATTAGAAGAAATGGAACTAGACGTGTAGCTCAGTTGTGAAGCACCTGCCAAACAGGGACTAGGTCCTGGTTTTGAGTCCAGCATCATGACCACCACCCCGCCTGCCCCCCCCCCCCAAAATCAATGAAGAAGAGTTTAGAACCCAAGAGGAGAATTAACTCCCTAGAGATAACATTTTAAAAATAACAACTGTAACTGAGAGGGCATAGTGGCTCATGCCTATTAATCCCTGCACTCAGAAGGCAGAGGATAGTCAATCTCCAAGTTCAAGGCCAGCCTGGTCTATAGAGTTAGTTCCAGGGCAGCAAGGACTACACAGAGAAACCCTGTCTCAAAAAAAACAAAAACAAAAATTTATACACATAAAATAAAAACAAATAAATCTTAAAAAAGAAAGAAAGAAAGGAAGGAAGGAAGGAAGGAAGGAAGGAAGGAAGGAAGAAAGAAAGAAAGGAAGAAAGAAAGGAAGAAAGAAAAAGAAAATCAAGAAGCTACTTGCCTACATCTCCACTTCAGCAGAATCCCCTCTCGGCAGCGCCCCAGTCTCCAGTTCTGAGACACCTTCACTCGGTCCTTTACTGGAATGCTGGTCATCCTAGGTCCAAACAGAACAGAGACCTCAATCACTGTATCTCGTTGCTAGTGAGAGAAGAGTCTATGACTTACTGAGTCAGGCCTTGGGAACATCCAGAATAGAACCAAATATAGGTTAAAGGGATTATGGGATCAGAAGTAATAACTCCTATCTCCATGCTTGCTGGTCAAGAAATCCAAGCAGAAAAGTCTATCCTTTAAACTACTACAAGTGTCTATGGTGATGTCAAAACAATCTAGTGAAAAACATGCAAAAAAAAGTGCTAGATCCAATGAGACAGCTCCATGGGTGAAAAGCGCTTGCTGCAAAAGCCTTCTAACTTGAGTTTGATCCCTGTGGTAAAGGAAGAGAACGGACTCCCAAACGTTGTCCTCTGACCTCCACACGTCATGTGTGCACCTGCCCACATTCATACTGTGAGCGCGCGCGCACACACACACACACTAAAGACAGTATATAAGCCTGACATACCTGCCTACTGCACTAAGAGGGTGACATAATAATAAATCTTTTTTTTTTAATTTTCAAGTACTGAAACTCCTAGATATCCATATGAAAAAGATGAAACCTGCCTTACTCCTACCTCACACCAAACAGGAAGTTTATATATAATAAACCTAAACACAAAATCTAAAATGTAAAGCTATTAGAATAAACTATATAAACCCATCTATTTGGGGAAAATGACACTTATCTATCTGGCGGGGGGGGGTAGGCAAAGTTTTCTTAGGACACAGCAAAAACAAAAGAAAAAAGCTAATAAATTAGACTTATCAAAATTAAAAACTATGCCATCAAAATGAAGAACATAGCAAGTACTCAAATGAAGAAATATTTCTCTCTTCACACTTAAGCTAGCCTTGATTCAGTCTCCCTCAGCCCCAAGGGATGGGATTACAGGCAAGTACCACCATGCTTAGCCTCTATGTTCATACATCTTTATTAAAGGACCAATAAGAGTTTTCTATTTAATGATGGGAGAAAAAAATGGCACAGCCATTGTAGCAAAAGGTCTGGTAGGGGGCTATTTTATGTTTTTATGAGTACAAATGGTCTTGCCTGCCTGCCTGCCTGCATATATGTGTACCGTGTTCATATCTGGTGCCTGAAAAGACCAAAGGGAACATGAGATCCCCAGAACTGGAGTTATGAACAGCTGTAAGTCACCATGTGGGTGCTGGGAACCAATGTTCAGTGTACAATTCTTTTCCATGTTTTCAACTTCTCATTTAAAAAATGTTGACTGAGTAGTGGACGTTTGGATGAAGAAAGAGGGTAAGAGCAGGAAGAGACGGGGTGCTGCTGACTGAGTAGTGGACGTTTGGATGAAGAAAGAGGGTAAGAGCAGGAAGAGAGGGGTGCACACCATCAGGAAGAGTGGCATAGTTTGGGGTGTGAAGACAGAGAAGAGTTCAAAGGCCTTCTGAGAGGACATTTTTAGCCAGAATTCTGAAATCCTGGGCAGGAATCTGAAAGTTCCATTTGAAGTGCCTGCCTATCTGTGTCTCCATGGCTTCAAACACTTGACCGCATAAGGTACACTGCTTGGGACACACAGTGGAAACTACTAGATCTGCCTAGGAATGCACTGACCAAAGGAGACACACACAAATCTCTCTGTCTCTACTTACACCTTCATATATACCACCCTTTACTAAAAGCCAGCAAACAAAAGTCTCTGTTTCCAGAGCCTAACCAACACACATTGAAAAGACAGGTTGGGCAAGCAGAAAGATGTCTAATCCATTTCAAGCTCTGGCCTTACTTATTTGTACAGAATAATCCTTCTGATCTGTAAAGTCATGAATGTACAGGACTGAATTTTAAAAAACACAGAGATACATAGCATAGAAGGTTAACAGTATGAAAATGAGTCCTCCTAATCCTCATCAAGGGTCCCTTCTTCCATTTGCCTTTCACTCAGCTTCCTTTAGACTAATATCTTATTTAATCATGAGATATTTGTGCTTTTATATATTTCCCTATTCTTCTACAATGTAATATTTAAAAAAGAGAAAACATGTCCCCTAAATTTCTAGGCCCTTGGACGCAGAGCAGTGTGGCGTAAGGCGGGGGCAGCTCAGCAGTAGAATATATGCACATTTGTAAGGCTCTGGGTTTAATCCTTAGTATAAAGGAAAAAATAAAAATAAATGATGCTGTTAACAAAACTGAACATGTACCGATAAAGCAAAAGCAAAAAAAAAAAACAAAAAAAAAACCAAAAAAAACCCCACTAATTTAGATGGCCATTTCATACTACAATATAGTAAATTCAAAAAAAAAAAAAAACAGGAAGTTGAGTTGGACATGATAACATAAGCCTATGATCTTAACACTCAAAAGGCTGAGGCAGGAGGATTTATTGTGAGTTCAAAGGTGGCCTGGATCATGTAGTGCATTCCAGGTCAGTCGCACCTATATGCAAGATCTTGTCTCATCTCATCTCAAAAAAAAGGGGGGGGGTACATTTAAGATAGTTTAGGCAAAAGAAAATGAAATATACTCACACTCCAAAGAAAAGCAGAAACAAAATGTATGGATTATGAAGTGTGTAAGTTGATTCTATTAATCTTGAAATGCTAACAGAGGTGGGAAAAAGAAATTCAAAGGTAAACAACAGAGTCAGGGAAATTAACATTGTAAACACAAATTTCTTTCATCTCTACAACTTTTAGGGAGCTGATAAAAATCCACCAAAACACCCATCTCTAGTATCCAGTTATCCATGTCCCACACAGTCTAAGAACAGTCACGTGGGATTCACACAAAGAAACACTGAGAAAAGCATTCCTGAATACTAGTTTACAGAAACATACCTTAAAACAATTATTAATACTGCCTCACATCTATTAAGTGGGAAAACCTGACAAGCCTTTGACTTTATAAGCACTTAGGTTTGGTTACACATTGCTGGTACTGTGTTCTGATCTCAAATTTCCACTATGAGCATTGTATTACAAACGAATAACTCAGATGAAAAATACATTTTACAGTGTCTGAGCTGGAAACACCCCAAATGTTTGCCTATGGGAGGGAAGAACACACTAACACCACAGAACAGACCATGTACAACCAATAGAAACAAGTGTGAAGACTCCAAAAATGGAAACAGCTGTTGTACAATACTCAATGACAACTGTAAGACTAAGAAAAAAAATTACCATATAAAATTAAGTTTCCATAGATAACAGATTAGAAGATGTATATTAATGGTGCTTTAGGATGTGAACAAGTTTGTTTTGGTTTGGTTTTTCGAGACAGAGTTTCTCTGTGTAGCTTTGGAGCCTATCCTGGAACTTGCTCTGTAGACCAGGCTGGCCTCGAACTCACAGAGATTTGCCTGGCTCTGCCTCCCGAGTGCTGGGATTAAAGGCGTGCGCCACCATCCACTCAAAGGGAGAGAGTAGAAGCAGGCAGAAGAAAAGTGCCTGAGAAGACAGAGGCTGGTGTGCCATGGAAAACTATAAAGGCCACTGGCTAACCATTTCTCCAGTTACTGATATAAAGTGAGGGTGCTCCTCTCAAAGAACACGATCAGTGCCCTATAAGTAAATCTCCCCATGGCTGTTAAAGCAAGGAAACGTCTCTAACATGGCTCCTGGGCATGGCTGAACGGCCATTTTCCCAGCCCTCCTCCTCTTGCCTTAGGCTCCTTTTTCCACTTGCTCCCTCCACCTCAGCTTTCAGGCACTTAGTCATCTTTAGAGTTTCACTGAATTCCTGGGTGCATGAACTATTTTAAACAAAAACAATACAACAGCCGGTGGTGGTGGCACACGCCTTTAATCTCAGCACTCAGGAGGCAGAGCCAGGTGGATCTCTGTGAGTTTGAGGGCAGTCTGATCTAGAGAGAGATCCAGGACAGGCACCAAAGCTACACAGAGAAACCTTGTCTTAAAAAAAAACAAAAAATAAAACAAAACAACAACAACAAAACATAAAAAAAAAAAAATGCACCCATTGTAAGCTACCTGGCCCCCTAAAATCTTGGCAAGTGAGTCCAGAGGAGCAGAAATGAGCAAGGACATTATCTACAATGACCTTTGTGGTTGATATATTGTGTACTCTAATATACTTATCTGGGATTAGAGAACAGAGCAGCCACTAGATTAGACATAGAGGCCAGAAAATGGTGGCGCACAAGCCTTTAATACTATCACTTGGGAGACAGAGATCCATCTGGATCTCTTTGAGTTCAAGGCCACACTGGGAACAGAGCCGAGTGGTGGCACACGCCTTTAATCCCAGCTCTTGAGATCTCATGTCTTGCTTGGGAAGGACACACGCCTTTAATCCCAGGAAGTGATGGCAGAAAGCAGAGAGGTATATAAGGCATGAGGACCAGGAACTAGAGGCTGTTAAGCAGTTCAGCTGAGATCCTTTCCAGTGAGGACTCAGTCTGAGGAAACAGGATCAGCTAAGGAGTTCGCAAGGTGAGGTTGGCTGTGGCTTGTTCTGTTTCTCTGATCTTTCAGCTTAAACCTCAATACCTGGCTCGGGGGAGGGGGGGGGGCTATTAATAAGACCATTTAGCAACTCGTCTTACAGACCTTTTATTTCCCCTCTCCAATCTCACTCCCCCCAAAATAAGCAAACCTAGTCTGAAGAATAATGGCTGGAGGGAGACGTGTGTGTTTGAGTATGCGTGTGTGTGTGTGTGTGTGTGTGTGTGTGTGTGTGAACGTGCATGTATGTGTGCATGAGTATGTGTGTGTGTGTGTAAGATCTGAAGTCTACAGAATCTCCAGGATCAGAAAACTCCCAGAACACTGATCTCTCTCCTCCTCATCCCATCTTGAAGTAACAGGCAAGGCTGCTCTTTTGGAACTTGGGAAGAAGGAACAAATGTGGAAGGCCACCCACAGGCACTGAGCCAATGAGAGAGACACACGGGCTCTGTAAAGTGAAGTTTGGGGGCTTGGGTTTTACCTAGCACCACCTCTTCTTCTCCTCGATTTCTCCCTCTCAAGAAAGCAGATCTTTCCCACAATGCCCATGCACATCAGTTCTACCCATTCATTCTAAGAGTGCAAGCAGCTCAGTGAGAAACTTGTGATCTCCCTCTGGACTTGCATCCGACAGCAGATAGCTATAATTAAGGTTCTGAAAAGCTCTATGAAATATTATTAAATCGTGTTAAATTTACTGCAGCCATAATTTAGGGTGAAGTAAATTGGCAGGAAACATGTCAACATCACAAGACCATGCACAGAACAGCGTGGAGCTGACCAGTATGCCCTATATCTTCCTCCAGAGGTTCCCTAATGCCAACCCCCTTTATACATCTCACACCCATGTTCCACACTATGGGGCTGCAGCAAGCTGCTCTTCCACAATTAACCCTGTGCTTGACACCACAGCTCCTTACACCATGTGCTGCAACCCAGTGTGCAAATCAACGTGGGAGTCATGAAAATTTCCTAGCAGTAAAAGGCTTCTAAATGTGAAACAAACACAAATTAATCTCAAGTCAAAAGGATGATGAGTCAGGAGTGGTTCTGACAGTTCGTCCGTCCATTCGCATTGTGTGACTTCACTGCAGCCTTGGTCTGAATACAGCATGTGCTCTCTGTACTGTGCATGCCTTCATGGCACAGCAGCAATACCAACCATTGCTGCCGGAAGCACCTTGGCTCAAAGGGAAGACTACTGCATGTTATGAACTGCACTATTTTTGCTGTATATACAAAGTTTTCCGCTCTTACAGAAACATAATGCTTTAAATATAGAAAACAAAAACAAAATATTTTTCTACCATCATTCCTCAGTATGTAAGTATCTTTGGATTGCATTGTGTTAGAATACTTGACTTTTAAATTTGCTGTTTGAGTTGCCAACTTGAGTTTCTTTTTTTCTTTCTTTTCTTTTTCTTTTCTTTTGGTTTTTCAAGACAAGGTTTCTCTGTGTAGCCCTGGCTGTCCTGGAACTCACTCTGTACACCAGGCTGGCCTCAAACTCAGAGATCCACCTGCTTCTTCCTCCTGAGTGCTGGGATTAAAGACATGCACCACCACTGCCTGAAGTTTCATTTAAAAAAAATCATTAAGTGGGCTAGGGAGACAATGGCTTAGTTGGCAAAATTCTTGACACACAAGCATGAGGAGTTGAGTTCAGACCTCCAGACCCATCTAGGAACAGGCGTTGTGAAGTATCCATACCGCCAGCACAAGGGTGGGGCGGTTCAGCAGATAAAGTATTTGCTGTGCAAACTCAAGAATTAAGTTCAGGTTTCCTAGAACCCACATAAAACCTTGGCCAGGGCTTTAACTGAGACAGGTGGGTCCCAGAGGCTTAAGGACAGCCAGTCCAGCTCCAACACTAGGTTAAGCGAAAGATCCTCTCTCAAAAACAGGGTGAAGAGAGAGAAAAAAAGATAGCCAGTGTCAGCCTCTGGCCTCCATCTGCACACTGGGGACACCCACACTCACATACATGTCCACATACACACAAAAATACACTCACACGCATGTATATACATCCACATAAATACATATTCACAACCATCAAGTGAATTCTAGCTTGGGGCAATGGTAGAATTTCCAGCAATTTCTAAAATGGTCCCAAATACACTTTTGCCATTTTGTATTACAAACTGAGGCACAGCAGGGGTCTCAGATGACACGCAGTTTGGAAAACACTGAAGATGCTCTACATGCCGCAGCATCAAATATTCAGCCTGCGCCTGATTCTTTCTGCAAAATCCATCTCATTGTTATGTATTTCGTGTTCGATAAATGAGAGTCATATCTTACAAAGAATTGTTTTAGAGTACATTTCATTATGACTTAATATCAATGAACTTTTTCCTCATATACCTATTTTATATACTTTTACACCCAGGGTTATATATTAACAGGCAAAAGGGGATCATGAGTAGAAAAAGAACTTAGGAAGCACCCCATCTAGATCGCCAGCACCAGCAGGACCAGCTTGCGTCTGTCTCTTCAAGAGTCTAGTCAAATTCACCACTACCCTCCCCACCAGGCCGGGTAGGTAAACCAGGCTAGCCTGGAACTCAGAGATCCACCTGCTTCTCCTTACCCATCCCTCCACCTTCCCATGCTAAAATTCAGAGTTTGTGCCACCACACCCAGTCCATCTTGCCTTTTCAGCTCTCACTGGCCTAGGTCTCACGGAGCAGGTTAGTCTGGCTGAGCTCAGAGATCAGTCTGATTTTTCTTCCCCAGTCTAAGTGACATAGCAAGACCCTATCTCAAAACGGAAGGAAGGAAGGAAGGAAGGAAGGAAGGAAGGAAGGAAGGAAGGA
>CABHPQ010144079.1:34707-48517 GCA_902168405.1 Peromyscus aztecus | reverse complement strand
AATTATCTCATTATTTTAATATATATTATATATATTTTTACACACACACACACACACACACACATATATATATATATAATTTTCTTCTCTCTTTTTAACCTATAGGTCCTTTGCATATATATTATGGCTTCCATTTCAATGCTTTTATGGGATTCCTAGGTATATAAAAAACTGACTCTTTGTTCCTTGTGCTTTTTCTCGGGCTCTTTTCTTTCTGTTTGTTGTTTTGTCTAATTCTGATGTGGTGATTTTTGTTTTATCTTACTATATTTTGTTTTCTTATCTCATAGAAGCCTGTTTGTTTTCTAATGAGGGACAGAAAGGGATGGATCCTGATGGGTTGGAAGGTGGGGAGGGGTTGGGAGGAGTAGAGGGGGGGAAAATCGTGATCAGGATGTGAGAAAAAAAAATCTATTTTCAATAAAAGGAAAAAATGTAGTAGGGTGACCAATCCGTGAAATTTGCTTGAGATTAGAGTTGCTTCTAGATAAATTTTCCATAGATACTGTCTACTACTGTAGGCAAGTCATTTGGATGTAGTATTTAACTTGGGAAGTTCTGTCAAACTGGTGAAGGCCATGCACATGAACACAGGAGCACTCTGAGACAGCCATGAGAAGTGCAAATGTAAAATCTTCAAATTAACTGTTGGATTATCATCATGACCCCTGCACATTGGTTTCTCTAAAACATATACTATTTTAAATTTATATCTGCTTTTGACTGTTAAGGTGCCTACACACATCATATGTACTACCTCTTGAGATACATTTGCTGCTCCCCTATGAAGGGAACACGGCACAGTGATCTGTTGCTACCTTTGATGATACCTGCCATCTGGTTGTTTGCTCTTTTCCAGGTTTCAACAGAAGCTGGTGCAAGCAAGCAGAATTCTTGGAGGCATGTTTTAGCAAAAGAGCCAGCAAAAAAATTGGAAAAAGACACTCTTTCCATTATAGATGGTAACATGCTCCAAGTATTTGAGATGAAGAGAGTTTGAAAAACGGCACCTCTCCTTGCTAGGTGTGACAACTCCAGCACACGGCTCAACCTTCTACAACTTATTTTTCAGTTGTAAAATTGAATTCCACCTCCTTCATAGGATCTCTGGAAAAATTAAATGTAGAAAAATGTATGAAGGATTCAACTACAATTGCAACAACTAAGTCAGTATGCATATATCGAGAACTGTAGTTGACATTTTATTCTGTCTTCTCTTAGTGCTTCCTAAAGAGTATTAATTTTGTGCTATTAGGGCTGGAGAGATGGTTCAGCATTTAGGAACACTTATTACTCTTTCAGAGGACCTAGGTTGGTTGCCAGTACCCATGTGGTAAATCAAAACCAACTAGGACTCCATTTCTAGGGGACTGGGCATCCTTTTCTTATCTCAGAGGGAACCTGGCATATACATGTTTTACGTATATACATATAAGCAAAACATTTGTACAGATAAAATAAAATGAATAAATCTAAAAAGATTACTATTAATAGATCAAATTGTAGATATGATTGGGCATTTTCTATGCTTCACTGTATTTTTAGAGACAGGAACAAAATCATTAGCATAACAATGGAAAATTGAAAATGGCATTAGCAGAACTTAGTCTTGGAATCTAAGACCACAAGTTTTAGAGTTTAACTGTTTTTAATCAGGGAGCTCTTTTCCTATTTCTTGAAGTTGTGTCCACAAAGTAATTGTCACAATGATTTTCTGAAAGCTCCCTTGTTTCTCTCTCTCTCTCTCTCTCTCTCTCTCTCTCTCTCTCTCTCTCTCCTCTCTCTTTATGCATGTATGTATATCCATGCATACAAATAATTTTTATATATTGAAGTACTCACAATTCACATTTCATTGTTAAGACCATTATAAATAGGCTTGGCTGCAACAAAAGGTGCATGTCAAGGAAATATTTTAGTACAACATATCTTGGTACTTTTTGTAAAGACAAAAGGAACCAGGTATACTGAAGCAACAGCAACAGGCATTCTTGAAAGCAATCTTGGCTGCTGTCTCCAGTGAAGGAAACATGAGTACTGAAAGGGTTAATGACATCTTTAAAACAATGCCTGCCTTCAGTCAGGGATTTTTATGGCTTGCTTGAACCTGGAGCTCTATAATTCTATTCCTCCCGTGTCTTGACCGTGGAGTCTAGCAACAATGGTCCCATGCCTTGGATTAACAAACGTGCATTTGAATTAACAATGCTTCAGTTGACCTTAAGATGTCCTACATAAAAACCAATACAAATAGTACCTTTTACTCTTCTAGCCGTCCTGTTTTCGCAGCGTGTTATTTTTGGCAGCAAGTGGCCTTTGACATTACTTTGGAATCATTTCCTTTTGTTGCATCAACCTCAGGTCACTGGAGAAGAACAGAGGCTGTGGGGCTGACAGGACATGAAGAGGTGACTTGTGGGCCAGTGCTTCAAAACACAAAGCAGGTGCATGTGAGAGAGGCATGGCCTCCAGCTGGTACTCTAAACCAACATTTCTCTCCTTCAAGTGGCCCAGAATGTTCACAAAGCAGAAAAGCTTCCAATCTCTTTCTAATATTTAAAAAAAACTGTCTTAAATGAAGATTTTTCTCTAAATGACCAGATCCTCTCTTTAGAGTGAAGAGAATAATTAGAATTAAATGACCATAGTAATAAATAATGATTTCATTATGCTCAGATGCTAACTGGTAGAGCTTTTTGTATGTTTTACTCTACTTCTGGATTTTTGTGGGGAACACTGCTTAGATTTTAAGAAATTGAACTTTGGTTAGTTTGCTTTTTCAAATACGTTCTGATCAAAATTTTATCTGTTGAGAGGTGGAGTTTTTAAAAAAAATCCTTAGTGTACTAAAATTTGAGGCTGCACATCAGATTATATTATTAAGTGAGTATTTGTAGCCTCAAATAAGAAAAAGAGGCAGTGGATTATCTGAGAACAGAGACAATTCCTTTTACTTTTATGAACTAATATTAATAAGTGCTCTACCATAGGAATTGATTGTCTATGAAAGTGTACTGATTTACTCTTACATCAGCTTCATGTTTGTAGAATTAATACACTAAGTGAAGAAAAAAATACATTAAGTGGGGTATTTATAATAAGTATTAATAACCATTAATCAACAGTGAGTTTTCCATGGAAGTATGTTCTGTTAGGTTTTTCCACAACTGAGAAAGTCTTTCTTTTTTTTAATAGTATTTTTATTTTATAATTAACTTAATTTCACCTATCAGCCACAGATTTTCTCCCTCCTCCCTCCTCCCACCTCTCAGCCCTCCCTCCCAACCCAACCCCCCATTCCCACCTCCTCCAAGGCAAGATCTACCTTGGGAAGTCAGCCTAGCCTGAGAGACTCAGCCGAGGCAGGTCCAGTCCCCTCCTCCTTACACCAAGGCTGAGAAAGTGTCCCAGCATAGGCCCCTGGCTCCAAAAAGCCAGCCCATGCACCAAGGACAGGTCCTGGCTCCACTGCCTGGGGCCCTCTCAAACAGTTCAAGCTAATCAACTGTCTCACTTATCCAGAGGGCCTGATCCAGTTCCATGGGGGCTCCTCAGCTATTGGTTCACAGTTCATGTGTTTCCACTAGTTTGGCTATTTGTCCCTGTGCTTTTTCCAATCATGGTCTCAATATCTCTCCCTCATACAATCCCTCCTCTCTATCTATCTATCTATCTATCTATCTATCTATCTATCTATCTATCTATCTATCTATCATCTATCTATCTGTCGTCTATCATTTATTTGTCATCAGTCTGTCCATATATACTACCTCTCACAACACTATGGTTGTTCATGAATTTTATCATGAACTGAGACTTCAGTATTTTTCCCTTTAATGATGCTTAATTATACTTTTGTTTTATTCTGGCTTCTCTACTTCAAACTTTAGCAAATTAGTTTTTGCCCTAAATTTGAAAACCCCAGAAGGAAGGAGCATAGATTAACCCACTGTTTCTAGTGTTTACACTTCATACATACTGTGTTGTGGTGAATATTATGTTGGAGTAGCAGCTGTTAGTGGCCTGTGGGGACTGGTGACTTTACCACATAGTTCTGTGACCCAGTGTCTGAACCAAACAGAACGATGTTGCTTGAGTTTTATATTTTTTATCTTCGGTTTTGATTGATTTATAAACTGGTATTGATTCAAGCTGCTGATTTTCTAATGTGGATTTTCTATTATAGTTCAAACTTTCCATTAAAAAGTCACGTTGCAAGCATGGTTTCTAAAACATTTATTTTAATCACGAAATTTCCTTTGTGTTCCAGATTATTGGGTTCATTTGATATTTGCTCAGAATGAAAAGTGCGTGAATTGTCTTTTTGCTTTGTATTCTGAAATTTTCATATTAGCTAGCCACATAGTTTCATTCTGATAGCACAGGACTGGCTTTTTAAGGGTTCCCTTCTTCATATGTAGTGCAGCAACTTTTGATTTTCTAGTAGAATTAATCATGGAGCATAAATTGATTTTCTGTCTGTCCCTTCTGTAAAAAGGGTGAAAAAAGGAAGCAGCTAGGCTGCATGTTGAAGTTCTGGGAGTCTTCACTCTGTAACTCAGATAAACACAAGCTAGCTTATATAGAACAGAATAATCTAAAAATGCATCCAGAACTGGTTTACTTTTCTGTTTGAAGAAAACAATACTTTTTTATTGTTATGAAGGCAAGGCATATTTTAACGAATATTTATGATGATCTATGACAGCATGAAATATTGATCTTTCAAGGATGGCAATTGTGTAATGAGAGTCTGTCTACTTTATTTATATAAAAGACACAGAGAAAAATATTTCATATATGCTTAATGTTGTTCGGTAAATGGCACCCTGGAGTATGGGACTGAAGACAAAGTTTGAGTTCTCCTGTCAAGTGTGACGCTAATTTTATAACATGTAATTTCACATAAGCTACTTTTATTTTCAAATGACTAGCATTTTAAAGCAGCCTTCTGAAAGCTCAGTAAAAGCAGGAATTTTATTTCATGGGAATCAAATATATTTAAGTTTTATAATTTAGATGACTTAAGATGAACATCTCAGATGGTGAAAACCCTGCTTTGATGTCTTTATTAAATGAGACTTGACAGTGTAGTCTCCATAGTATCACTGAAAGAAAGTACCTTTAGTTTTAGTGGAGTAATATTAGATTTGAATGCCATTGTATTTTCAGCTTTTGTATACTAGACAGGCGAAGTAAAATCACTATCTGAAGTTTGGCTTACTTTGATAGTATGCATACAAACAGAATTTGTACCTTTCAATCTTTACAGCAAATGATGTCAGATAAGCAATAGAGAATTGTATTTCTCATATATCGATGTCTTAAAATGCAGAAGTTTAGTATTTCACCTAATAATCCTACCCACCGGCACTCATTGATTTAAAAATGATTTATATTATATTTTTATAAGAAAAAATTTAAATCAATATGTAGTAACCTGACATTAGGGATGAATGAATTTATTATTCATGACTTGGTTCAGGAATGGAGACCTCAGTGAACTTTATGGATCAATGTAATTATTATAGGTTTCAGTAAAGACCAAAACAATCTAAAATATAAACAAAGTGAATGTGGTGAAGCTGTGTTGCACAATTGTGATAGCAAACTAGGCTGACAGTGAGTAGATGAGATGAGGCTGTGTTGGAGATGGACTGTGGACTAGAACTACATCACGTAAAACGGGGTCATTGATGTTTGGAGGCATTATCAGACGGAAAGAACAGTTCTATTGACTGGATCTGCAATATCAGAGGCTGAGGGAGAGACTAAGTGGCCTCCTGGAGAATTCCATCAATGCAGAGTTTCTGTTCTCTACAACTGTGAACCAGAACATTCTAGGCAATGAGATTTCACATATTGTCTTATTGATTTTTACTATCCTGAGTAACTTTGGCATGTGCTTTTTGTTCTATTCACTTGTACTAGTCAGAGTGTTGGTATAAATACTAATTTAATTATGATTATTTTTTTCATTTTTGATATGTCGGTCTGTGTTGAGTTTGAATTTTCTACCTTAATGTCACACACTGTTTGAAAAAAAGAGGGTAAATGAGTAGGGAAGACTGTGTGACTGTAACATGACACCTGTCACTATAGAGAAACAATTCCATAGTAAATGTTTGGTGATAGCTGAATTTGAATCAAAGCAGTTTTCAAAGAGCAATGATAATACTAAATTAAATGTATAATATTTCAGTACATGCAGAATGAAACCATGTGTACTATATGGATTACAGCAACAACTTAGAGATATATTATGTCAAATCTGAAATTAAAAAGTTATACTTCCTTTTTGTGTATATTACATAAAGAGTGAATTTCACAAAAAAATTAAATGACTTTCCACATAGGTTCATAATTTAATGAGTCTAGATATTTAGGGAAAAGATAAGAATTCAACTATTGTGTAGGAGAATGATAATTAAGAGTAATGTGTGTTTAATTCTTATTGTCTGTTCTATGTATGCAGCATTCTTCTGGTGATAACACTTCCAATGCAGTATGCAAAAGAGAAAGTTTGCAAAAACTATACACACATATAAATATAAAGGAGTTCAAATGGAATTACCTTGTAACTGGAGGACAATGCCTCTCCCAGATAGTATAGCTATCAAATAAAAAAAGCCCAGGGTGAGATATGGGTTACCCAGTTTTGAATTTCATAGATCCTTCTCCCTAAAGCCCTTGCAGGCATGGGAGGGATGTTAAATAAAGGAACTTGTAGAGGCTGTGACTATATGCTCAATGCATGTAAAAGATTAAACCAGTCAAAATCCTAGCATGGACGTTGGAAGGGCTCATGAAACCTTACCTCTAGCTGAGGATATATTAGAAACTGAAGGCTCCTGGTAGAAACAAGGCCTAAACACAACAGGACCAACCCACATGTGAACTCACAGAGATTGGGATAGCATACCAGAGATGGGTAGCCTAAATGGGTCTGCACCAGATAGGGTCCTAGAGCTGAAAGGAGAAGCAGACACAGGACCCCATCCCTAACCCAGAAGCTATCTCCCTTTGATAACCACTTGCAAATGAAAAATTGGTTTTCTCCAGGGTATATCACTGGGAAAACAAACTACTCTTAAAGGTAGGCTAGATCCCCAGCAATAGGTTGCCAACGGAAAGCAAACTCAACAGCTACGGTAGTGCAATCTGAATTTTAAAGCATGATAATTACAATAGGTAAATTCTAGGGTTTTATAGGTCAAGGGCAATCTGGGAGAAGCTTAGACTCTGTCTAGTCCATCCATTCAAGGGTATATCATTTTCAACATGTTTGTAATATAACAATGTGAATTTTACACACAGTAGTTATTATCCCCATTATTCCCTTAAATTCCAGAAATAGGAGTATAAACAGTATTAGGTGTGTTAAGTTTTAAGTGTAGTGAATTGAGTAACAGTGATTATGGGAGGCAACAATGTAAATAGAAAAGCAGGTTAGCAACTTGTGATTACTGTACAATGTGGAAACACTTGATGAGGCTAGGTAAGAGGATGGTTGTTATCAATCAACACAATTCTTTACCATATTCAAAGGTACCATGAACAGTATGGTGGTACACAGTTGTAATCCTGTATCTGGGAGACTGAGGTAGAATGATAAATGGTAAGTTTGAGTCCAGAATGGGAGAGACCCTCTGTCAAAACAACAATGGCTACCCAAAGACAATGAAAAGACATCTTTGATAAGATAATGGAAGTGTTGAAATTTCAGAGATATTTTTGCCATAGGCTTCATAAAGAAGATAATCAAGAAATCCAACAAAGAAACTTCAGTAATTCAATGATTAATCTCTTTTTTGACAACCTCATGAAGCTCAGGATGTCTTATTTGATATTTCTAGTGCTTTATGCAGGTTGACGGCAAAAAAAGTTAATCACCACCAGCTGAATATCTGAAGATAATATTTTTCAAGATAATTGATAAAATGTCGACGAGAATTAATAACTCAGGTTATAAAGTAAGAACAAAATATCAGTTTTATATTGACTATGAAATAAAACTATTTTCCCTTGGATTGAATGTTGTGTAGAACATTGCAAATTAGGATCATAAATATTAATAGGTCTGTCACTGTATATATAAATGTATATAGAAATGCACACATACATCATTTTCTCATTTGCATGTTTATATGCAAAGACAATGTGAATTAATATAGAGTGGCTGCTTAGCTTTTAAAATACTTTGTAAATGGAAAACTAAACACCATTAACAATAGATCAATTGCATACACTATATAAAATAATCTACAATTATTTGAAAGCTAGTATGTATAAAATAATGAAGTAGGCTTCAAATGCAGAAATGAAAGCCATAAATTGGTATAGCTTTTATCAAAATACTTAAAGAAAATTTTAAAATACAAAGTAGAGTTGTCTAAATTGGGAAAAAGATGCTAATATCTGAAATATTTATGTGTTGAATATCAGTAAATTTAAGAGCGTTTCTGAAATGAATATGGCATATTTTTCTATAAAGAGAAAGAATACTCATTTTACTATCTTAAAGTCATATTTATAAACACATTATTCACTTATCTCCAGGAATAGTAGCAAGAATATATTTCTGTTTCTAACAATGTATTCAGTAGTATAATGGTACAATTTTTCCAGCGGGTTTTGTGATGAAAGACTTCCTTCATAAATTGTATTTCTTTTGTGTTATTGGGCAAACTAAGCCTCCATAACACACAAAACAAAGTAAACGTACATTCAGTTGAGATTTTATAAATTCACATTCAAGAATGAGAAAAAGAATGAAGTGATGAAATGAGGTGAAAATCAAGGCAAGTGACTAATCATTTCCCCAGGCAGAATTTGTCTTCCCTGTCAACCTCAGCCACTGAACGTATTTCCTTGCTCACTTTATTATATATTCTGAAATTCCACAAGGCCTTTTGTTCACTCAAACTGTATTTATCTAATGCCTAACATATGTCGGGCACCCTACTAGGTGTTAGAAAGGCTGCTAATATTATGACATGTACCTCTAAGCTCCAGAAATTTGACTTTTAGTAGCAAAAGAAAGTACACATGTTTGTGCCTGATGGGCTAGGGACAGCCATTTATTTCTTATTATGAACAGTCTTCATAGTTGATTTCTTCACAGCTCAAAATTTTGCTTCTGTTTGTGGTTATAATTGTGGTCTTTTTTTTTTCCTATTTGAACTTCAGATGTTCCCCTCGAAGAATCTAGGACCAGGACGTTTATCTATGCTTCCAACCCATCCTCCTTCTGAGCAAGACTGTTCCTCCAAACTCCTACCAAGACACAATTGTCTGGTGTATCTATGTAGAAACGTGTGTATAATTAGAAACCATGATTTTTAACCCTCTGAGCATATTTTCAGTGCATACTGTAGCACAATATTGTACTCTCCAGAACATGTCCATGTTGCATGATGGGAACTCCACAGTTATTTCACTCCATTTTCCTTATTTCTTTTTCTCGCCAGCATATAGTAAAAACCATTCCACTGTTTCTGCAAGTTTATTCAGCCATATTTTTGTTTTGTTTTTTGAGGCAGGGTTTCTCTGTGTAGCTTTGGAGCCTGTTATTTTTAAATAAATAAAGCCAGCATTAGTCTTTTTTAAAAAATAGTTTGGTTATTTATTTATTTATTTATTTATTATTTATTTATTTATTTATTTATTTTTGTGTGAGTGTTTTTCTTGCTTGAGTGTTGTTCTTGGGGCTGGCAGAGGTAAAAAAAAAAAGAGGGCTCAGAAGCCAAGTGACTAATTACAGATAGGTGATAAGTTGCCATGTGGGTACTGAGATCTGAATCTGGGCTCCCTGCATGAGCAACTGCCATCTCTCCAGCTCCCATTGGTCTTTTTTTTTCAGTGATTTATTTTGGACAGTATCTGAACATTTCATCCAGGCTGTATCTATATGAGGATTTCTTTCTTTGCAACAGTGAGCATGCACACCAATATGTGTATACACCATATCTTCTTTATCAGTTCATCCATGAAGTTGGTTTGCTATCTCCCTGAGCTATTGTGAATGATGTTGCTATGGACATGGGATTCAGTCAAATATTTGAAGTTCTGATTATAACTATTTTGTACAAGTACCTAGAAATGAGACTGTGAACCCATAGTTCTGTCTTTTTATTTATTATGTCTACACTCTTTTATCTAGGAAGTATATTTTTATCCCCACCAACACAGGTTGAAGAATTAGCAGAAGATCTGAATTTGTGAGACTCTTTGACAAAAGTGTAGGGCAAAATACATACTGGGGTGATGAAACAATAATAACAATGGAAAACAACCCTACACAAAAGAAAACAAAACCCTTCAACTTTCCATTTTTTAATGCAAATATCTAGTTTTGCTATTGCTATTGTGGAAGAGGTGAATAAAGTATTCTTGTCTATTGTGGAGTTATGGCACTGTTATTGAAGATCATTTATCGTTATACACATGTATTTATTTCTAGATGCTCTGTTATTTCCTTATATGTGGTTGTGTTTCTATAATTATTCCTGCTTAAATTGCTGTGTTTACTGTGAATCTGTAGTATATTTTAAAATTAAGAAGTGTGAGAACTTAATCTTTATTCTTTCTCAAGATTATTTAGGCTAGCTGGGCAGTGGTGGTACACACCTTTAATCCCCACACTTGGGAGACGGAGGCAGGCAGGTCTCTGAGTTTAAGTCCAGTCTGTTCTACAAAGCAAGTTTAAGGACATCCAGGACTACCCAGGGAAACCCTGTCTTGAAAAACAAAACAAAACAAAACAAATGAACAAACCAAAAATGAAGCAAAAAATTATTTAGGCTAATTCGATTCTTTCATGGTTTCAAATAAATTGAAGGAATTATTTTTATGTATGTAACCCTAGCATTGTAATTTAAATACATATGACATTTTGCATATTTGGGGTACTATGGATATTTTCTTAAAAATTTCCCAATAACATGGAGTCTCTTTCTACATGTCAACTCCTGTTTGTTTTCTGTTACCAATGATTTTAGGTTTGGGTATATAAGTTTCACCTCCTTGGCCAAATTTATTTTGAATTGTTCTGTTCCGTGGATTCTGTTAACATTGTTAATACCCCTTTAGTCTATTTCTGTTGTTATCTGTTGCTGTTGCACAAATGTACGATAGATTCTTAGAGTGGAATCTTTGACGAATTTATTTATTAACCTCTAAAATATTTTTTTGAAACTGCATTTAGGTTTATGCAGTCTGTAAGCAAAGACGATTTTAGGGTTATTTTTGCATTTTGTTATTATCCGTATTTCTTGTCTATTGCCCTTCCTAGTGTTTCTGATGCTACATTGAATAGTGGGAGTTGGCCTCCTGTGCAAACCTAAAGGAAATGCTTTAATTTTTTATCATGGAGTAGAATGTTCGTGCTGGGATTTAAATATATATCCTTCATTATGTTGTGAGAATTTCCTTCTCCCTCTAGTTTGTTGAGTGCTATTATCATGAGAGATTATTGAACTATGACCATTTTTCTGAATATGTTGGTAAGGCTATGTAATTTTTATTTTTTCTTCTGTTAATGTAGTTTAGGATCTACATATTTTAAAGCACCCTTGAATTTTGGGGATTAGTTCTAATTAGTTAAAGTAAGTTATCCTTTTAAAGAATGATGGTTTTTAAAAAAGATTTATGTACCTATGTTTATAGATTTGTTTGTTTTTGGCCCATTAGTAAACTTACTGACAGGGAATCTGATTAATAAATGTTTTATACCTACACACTCAATCTATACAACAAATTGGTGAAGTTGATAGCTATGCTGATGAGGAAATTTGAACTCTTAGTTCTTTTAAGTTTTTCTGTCACTTTCATACATACATTTATACATTGTATTATGATCATATTCATCTACTTATTAACCAGTTGTATCTCCCCACACCTATTACTGCTATCCTCTGCTTTCCAAATTAGTTCTTTTTTATGTCTTTTTTTTTTTCATGCAAGTCTTGGGTAGGTAGCCACTTCTCTATGTTCATGATTGCAATCATTCTATCATATCTAGTGGACAGTATTTCATAGTAATCATTGACATACTCTGGCTCTTACACTCTTTCTTCCTCATGATGTTACTGGGTAGTGAAAAGAATGTTGTAGATGTCTTATTTAAGGATGATCACTCAATAATTATTTATTCTCAGCTCGTTGACTTGTTGTGAGTCTTTACATACTGGCAAACACTATAAAAGGAATGTCTATGGTCAAGCCCATAGTAGTACTAATCTGCACCTATAAAGATAAATATTTAAATATTTAAAAACTAATGTTCTTTTGGTAAAAACATTAGTAGTAAATTCTCTTCTAGGACCTTTAACCCCTAAAAGTTGTCAATTTTTAACTAAGTTTATGAAATCAAGTGTGTATTCACTTCTGAAGGGCAAGCCTCCAATACAAACAGAAAATAGTTGTTTACCCCTAAAAATGTATTACCAATATCATACCAATGGGCATAACTTCCCTAGCAGGTGATTATTATAGCATACAGGATCCACAGCTAATACTATTGATAATCTTTCTCTTCTAGTCATCCATAGAGAACCTTCTTGTATTATGCATTCTAGACTGCAGGGATAATGCATCCAGCTCAATTCCAACTTGGCTTCTCTGTGTTTATATTCAAAATGTAGCATACCTTAGCAATGATATCTTACCATCTAGTTCCAGTGGGCAGTCATTAGCGATTCCCACGGTCTATACTGTTTGAAGAGACTTTGTGGGAAATGCGCCATTAATGAGACTGAGAATAAAACAAAACAAAACAAAACAAAACAAGCAGGCAAACCTAAGGCTTTGGGGAGCAACATTATCCGTCCACACAGGAATTCTATTTTAAATCAGTATTATTGTGTTTTTTAGTTAGCTTATTCAATAGTAGGTTTCTATATGGCTTTTCCAAACATTTGGAGTTTGGGTTGATTTTCCCCCCTTGCCCTAACTTTCTCCTATCCTCTTGCGCCATCTCCATTTAAACCACTTGCTCACAATCTGTTTTAGCCAATATAGCTGTAGCCACCAGTGTCTTCTGTGGGTTGCTATTTGTATATGGTATCTTTTTCTTTCCCTTTGCTTTTAAACTTACGTATGTCCTTAACTCTAAAGTGGTGTCCTGTAGATAGCCAATAGCCAGATCTAGTATTTCTATTCATTCAATCACTTTATATTTTATATTCTAGTATTTAGTATGTTTACATTTAAATTAGTTACTCATAAAAAAAGAACTTACTATTACAGTTGTTTTAATTCTGTTCTGTCTGTATCGTTATTTGTTAATGCTCTTTTCTTTTAACTTGTATAGACGTTTGAATAATACGATTGGATTCCTTCCTTGCTTAGTTTTGCGAATCTTATGTGACTTGCATTAAACATCTCATAGCAGTGTACATAAGCTGATAACATTGCACACAAACCTCTATACTTAATTATTTTCCCACAACACTGTTCTTAATGTCACAAATTGTTTCCTTCTATATTGTGTTACCATTAGCCTATTTTTTATAATTGTTTCTTGACATTTTGTTTACCTTCATATTATAAATTATTTGCACGTCATTATTACAGTACTATAACATTCTGTAATTACCTATATAGTTACTTTTACTAAGAATCTTTCGCCTCAATTCCTATAAGCATCTTTCTTGAGACAGGTGATGTATTCCTCTAGTGGTGATGAATTTGGTCAGCCTTTAGTTATTTTGGGCATAGGTATTTCATTCTTTTATGTTTTTACTGGATACTTCTGGTAGCTAGACTACTCCATGTAAGCAGATTTTTGTATTAACATTTTAAATTCATC
>CABHPQ010144079.1:20606-33106 GCA_902168405.1 Peromyscus aztecus | reverse complement strand
TGTTCTGATTATGATGAGTCATTCCATAGCCCACTGTCCCCGGTCATCCCTTTCTTCAGCTATAGATAGAATCCTCAGGTTGTATACCTTCACCAAATCAACTTATCTTGCTGTTGATAGCAATTCATTTCCAACTTTCCTCTCATGTCAGTGGTCCATGAGCATCCGAACCATTAATCTATATTTTTCCGTAGCTTCCTAAATGAGGCAAGACAGAATCCAGTTCCTTAGTCTATAGTACCTAAAGATGCGATGTTGAAAACATAATGCACATTCACCTTCCTCTCTTGGGATGAGTCAAATGCCTAGTATTGTCTCCTGTAGTTACCTATGCTACTTTGGTCAAGCGGTTGATGTAGGTAACATAAAATGAATAGCCCTTCTACCTATTTCGATATAGTAGTTCTTGGGTTTATGTTCACTTGGGACACTGTCTCTTCTCTGAATTCTCATATAATTACTTTGATACATGTGTAATTCTTGAATTTGTATTTCCGTGGTGGACTAGGACTGGATCTTCCTGTTCTATTAGCTTGCTGTATACATTGTTCAGGAAGGAACATATTGTCACTAGATCATTACACAACTGCCAGTTCAGTAATTTTAACATTGCTATAGCATTATTATTTTATATCAGTTCAAATTTAATTTTTGGCAATTACTCATCAATATTCATTTATAGCCTTTAAATTAATCTTCTGGAAAACCAGAGCGTTTCAACCTTTGCATTTCAATTATTATGCTGACAGTTGGGAAAGTGTGTTGTTTTCACATCTACTCTATGAAGATCAAGGCTCAGTTGAACAAGCTTCAGAGTTTCTAGTCCTCTTCATAGTTCCTCCTCAATGTGATTGCTTCAGCTGTTTTTTATAGCAACTTCCTGAGGACAAGCTTCACTACGGGACAGTTAAAATAAATCCTGCTTGATTAGTCCTGTAGATCCTCATAGCTCACCTGAATGGGATAGATATGACAGAATGACCCCCTCTGAGTCACAGTGGGAACTTCTGAAACACGTGCCTATTTTCTTGAAACACAGCAATGTTAAATGTCCCCATGAAAACCTATTACTGTAAGTGCAATTAAAATACTGGTCTTTGTATCAGCCTGTGTCTCCTCGTCTCTCAGTCCAGTGCATTTTGTTACCCTTTCATGTGTATACTATATATCCCTAAAGAACTGAGAACTACAAACAACAGAACATTTGTTTTCATTGTATATCTCTTCTCAGCATTGAAAGGATGAGCTCCATTGAAATGATCTTAAATTAAAATGACGTGTTGTACTTTTATACTATTGCTATGTAGAAATGTACTGTGAGACCTTTACCCACTTACATCCTTACACATCTATTATTTATGCATGTGCATATGTGTATTCTCCATAGAGATTCACATCCTTCATAAACCAGTGATTTATATTCTACTTATTTCATTATGATTTTCTTGTGCAAATACTTCTAGATTTGGTAGGTGGGAACCTTAGAAGATGACCCATGTGTCATCCTAATGTGATATGTGATATCCTTATTTACTTTGCCTTTATTATTTTCAGGAGAATGTATTCTCAGTAAGAAAGGGAAATTTAAAAAAATTGGATCAAGGGGTGTTTTTTGAGAGGAGATGACACAATGAACAGCTCTGCCTATTTTTTTCTGATCATATTTCTTGCAAGGACACCAGCCCTAGGATTGAATCATTAGAACCCATCCTAATAACTCACTTTTAACTTAATTATCTCTTCTAAAGCTCTACTCCAAAAATGTAAGATTTTGGTAGCCTAACAATTAGTGATTTAACATCTTCATTTTATAGAGATGCGATTCATACCAGAATGTTTAACATTTACTCTGTATCTTCTATGTATCAATCTACTGGAAGATCTTTTCCCCATTTAAATTTCTATTATTCATGTGTACCCATGTATATACTCACTGTATTATGGAAAATGCAAATCTATAAGCAGTTTATGAATCATTGGTTTTATTGTAACTTTCCTGTTCAAATTGCTCTAGATTTGGCTGGTTGGAGCCTTTTCAAGGTGTCATGTTAATGTGATACCTTTATTTAGAGTGTCCTTTACCTACCACATACATAAACTCAGCAAATTTTAAAGGAATCCTGATTCATTAATGGGTAAGCATTGTAGCTTACTCATGTATCTTATGCAATATGTAAAATACAAAATAATCTTAAGTCTAATGTAATTAAATGGACATTAGATAAATTCATACAATAAGTCGAAAACTATTGGACCACAGAATTCTTGTAGAAAAATGGTGAAACATGTTTACCACTAATGAAAAATACTTTGAAACTGATTTGGATTAGAATACTTTTAGAATCGTGAGGGATATTGTTTGGCAAATATAAACACAATGAAGTGCAGAGTCACCCACAATATTTACCCTATAGGTATGAATGTAGAGAATACACTTTTCTTAAATTGGTTTCTTTCCCAGGCTTCTGGATCTTCATACAGGCCCCTAAATGCTTTCTTGGAAAATCAAGTTACAAATGACCTTTAGAGTAATGTGTAACAATCAGAACTAAAATGAGAGAATAAATTCAAATACTGCTGGATGAACTGGGGATATTGCTGACATAAGTTGTTAATAATGAAAAAACTGACTAGCAAAGAAACTCAGTGATGTAGAATATGTCTGAAAGCATATTGATTCTTCAGTACATTAATCCCTTATAGAGAAGAATTAATGTCAATGAGTGAGTCATGGGCCAAAGTATAAGATACTTCCAAATGCATTTTCTGTGCTTACAGTGTGCTCTTCTAGTCACCCCTGGGTTGTTAAACAATTCAGATACTTTCTATGACTTGATTCCATGATGCATCAAAGAAAAAAATAGTTTTAAAAGAAAATATTCCACTTCAGCATTTTAAAAGAGAAAAGAAGCTATTAGTAGTCTGGGAAGAAGTAATCTATCAAATAAGGGTGGCTTTAAAGAGAAGCACACGTTAGGGTCTTGAAGTTTCTCATGTACTGGACCAGGCACTGTCTGCTTATAATATTAGAATGAATCTTTAAATCATCATATCTTGTATTTATTGCTATCGCCATTTTTTTTAGTTGTATTGAATCAGTTCTGAGGTACAAATTATTTTGATTGTTGAGTACAGTTTAAGTTAAAGATCAAGGACTCAAATTAACAAATGCTTAAACAAAAGTTATGCACATTTTATGATTTGGTGCCATTGTTCCTCGTACCAATCTAGATTATTTTTTTCAGAACATAAATATGATCCAAACAAACCATGATTAAAAATTCAATTTGATTGTTCAGCATGTTAATATGGAATTAAAGTATTAGCCATTACACACAATCAGTGATTTCCAATTACAGGAAAATGGAGTAGATCTGCTTTTCATATTCTTTGCACATAGAGCCACTAAAAATTCTGAATACTATACAAAGTAGAAAAATGTAGTTTATGAAAGTGAAAGTGGCTAGCTACACTGCAATGAGCAATGGCTGATGGGAGGGTTATGCTTTCTCTTTCCCTCTGGAGACCCAAGTTTAGTGGCAAGGGAGCTGCCAGCTTGGGTGAGGGCAACCCGAAACTCAAGAAGAGCTTTTTATCCTGGGGTAAGTGCCAGGCAAGTCAGGCCATCAGCATGAAAACTTTCAGACAGCATCTGCTGCAGTCTTGATGAATACCACAGAAAATTCTTCAGTTCTACCTCACTCTCGGCAGCAAAGGCCAGATGGGGAACTCACACTTGCATTTTCTGAGGATGCAATAAAATACCCCGCACCTTCCACTGGTGTGGATGGAAAAGTTGGAAGATGGAGAAGAGGTTGGAAGCTGGACTTTGATCTTATCCAGGAGACAATAATGATCTACACTCTAAAGAAGAGACCGAATGAGCAGTCCTGACTTCAGCCCAAAGCCATGGTAGCACGGGCTTTGCTCAGAATGCTTACTTGTGCTTTCTCAGAGGAAGCACAACGGAATTTTCCCATTACAGCATCGCAATGGAGACACCACCCTCCCTCCATAGCAATAGAGGCCATATAGGGAACCATGTATGCACACTTTTGTCCCTATGAGTGGTTTGCCTAAGCTCCACCACATCCATCAGTAATCAGGAGCCCTTCTCCTTTGAGAGTTGATGAATGAAAAGCTGGGGATCTGGGTTCCCACCCCAGTGGGCAACATCAAACTGATACATCACTCTCCTCGCAGAAACACTGTCAGAGGAAGTCTGTTGCAACAGGAGGTTCAAATGAGATACAGACTTTACGTACCTAAACATTCATGAACATCAATTATTTGTTATACCAAGAACCAGAAAAATCTCAACTTGAGCCAGAAAAGATAATCAACAGTCATTTAAAACAAAGTGATCCAGAGAACTATCCGGCAAAGGGTTTAAAGCAGCAATGATATTTCAATGGCAATCAACAATACCTTCGAAATAAATAAAAAGAACAAAGAAATAAAATACATAGATAAAAATATTTTAAAGTGTGGAGTTTCAGAGCTGAGAAATATAACAACCCAGATGGAAGCATTTATGGGATGGCCCCACAGAACGCTGTCCTCTGCCAGGTTGAGGTTGGGTCATAGAAGCTAGTCTCAGAGAGTCAAATATGTTACAATGTTTCTTTCCATTGGTGTTTCCCAGATTTTATAAAAATACCGAAAATCATCTGTGTCAATGTGACAGAAAAGTGGAAGCGAAACTGTCCAGGAGAACAAAAGGACGAGTGGGAGGGGAGAAGGAGAAAGGAGCAGGAAAGCGGTGCCTCGGATGAGGTCCATTACTTCCAGAGATTCCCCTTCATTCCGTCCACTTTCGCTGCTCCCCGGTTAGGGCTTTGTGGAATTTCTTCAACTCTGCTGGGGCCTCTTTAGCCCTTTGTAGCCCTTCCACAACCTGCATACATGTACATATATAGACGTACTTATTGTTTAGTGTGTCTGATTTGAGGGTTATTTGTAGTGGCCAAGAATGGAATGAAAAAGCCTTTGTTCACCCAGGATAGCCGTCACTGAAAAAGAGGACCACTAACCACAGATACTTTGTAACTTCTCAATTCACTGTTAGTCAATACATCCTGACCTCATGGAAAAACACAGACAGATCTGTCTATATTTTTGGCATAGTGATCTCATGATGCTGTGATAAATAATTAATTGCATATTCAATAACTTCTTTGAACCACGAAAAGCAGATAGTTTTTTTTTTTTTTTAATTACATGAAATGTCTCAGGTCTTAACATTTTTTAAATGAAAAGTGCTAAATAATTACAGTTCTTTTTACCTAAGTTTCTTTTAAAAAGTGAACTGTTTCACCCCCAAAAAGTACAATTTAATAATACAGATTCACATTCAATCCATACGCATTCCAAGTGAGGCTGTTACTTCTTTAAATAGAAATAACAAAGAAATAAGTACCTTTTAACATTGTCACTTGCTGTTCCTTTTCCATATTAAAAATATAAATACAAGTTGCAAATGAAATAAGTACCTTTTAGCATAATGTGTTGTGGGAGTATTTCATTTCCCATTGCTCTTGAGAGATTTCTTCTCTTGTTTTTGTTGTGGGTTTTTCTTTTCATACTTTACAAATGGTATCTTATTACTACTTTATTGTTTTTTCCTTATTAACATCAAGTTTTAATAGTGCCTCATTAACATCAAGTTAATTTCCTTATTAACATCAAGTTTTAATAGTGCCTCATTTTAGAGTTTTATTTAAGTGCTTCATTTTCTTTGCATTTTTTCTTTTTTCTTTTTGTCCTTTAAGATTTGGAATCTGGCTATAGTTTTTAACACTAGCTCTTCATTCTGTGATACATGTAAAACAGAGAAGCTTATTGTGTAAAAGGATTAAAGTAGTATTTCTAGTCAGAACTATTTTGGCCATTCCTTCCTGGTAAGGCCCAAAGCTAACTAAGGGACTAGGATTTGGCTTGTGAAATGATTGCCTTGGGAGAATTGTGCTGCTCTGAAATTTGGAAAAACTGTCTATCCTGGTTGAGTCTAAGGCCTCATTAAATGTATTACATTTTAAAATTGTTTCTGGAGACAAGGAAGTTCATAAATAGTGAATTACACTTCCTGAAGTTGTCAAAATGGTGTTTTGTTTTCCAAAATCAAATGAATTTTGTAACTTTAAAATTCATCAGTTGAGGAAATAATTAGTGTACCTGCTGAAAGGGTCTCCACATGTAAGTGTTGGATCTTTGACTTCTAGTTATAGATGTTCTTTTTTTCTTCCTCTTCCTCTCTCCCCCACCTCTCTCAAATTATTCCTCCATTACCTTCTCCCATCCTCTTTTCTTCTTTCTTTCTTTTCTATTTTTGTAGTTAATTTTTAAAAACCAAAATTGGCTGGAGAGTTGGCTCAGCAGTTAAGAGCATTTACTGGCTTTTTTTGGGTCCCTGGTATTCATGTGGTGCATATAAATGCACTCAGGTAAAACATTCACATACATTTAAAAGTAATTCTTTGAACATAATAAAGAGAAAAATCTTATAAAGAAAAGCTGTCCTGTGAAGTTTTTTGCTCCAGCTGATTCCATTATCCTGTGGACACCTTTCCCAGCAAGTGTGAGTGCTTGGTCAGTCTCTGGTTTGAATTTTTCAAAAACATGAATGAAATTGATTTTGTCAGGAAACCAACAAATTATATGGCTGTTTTTCATTTTGTATTGTCTTCTTTTCTTTCCCACCAAGGGCTGAAAAACAAAGATATCTTAGTTTCATATTCTTTCTCTGTTTATTAGCTGGGATATTTCTATTTGAAAAAACTCCCTCTAGTGAGTTGTTTGATTATCATGGGCACAGTTTTGGTGGAAAAAGAAAGTACAAATGTTAGTTTATTTTTCATAGTGTTGAATATGAAATGAAAAGGTTACTTCTTTTTAAACTGAAAAGATGTTTTCTATAATGCTTCTTTCCCTATAAATAATAATTAACTTTAAAAGTTTACCAAAACTTTCAAAGCTAATATTGCACAGTGAAATTGAGAGGATCTTTGAATTTCCTGATTGAGAAAACTTGCTCTGGCTTTCAACTGCGCTGCCCATTCTTGATGTCCTGCCATGGGAGAGCTTGTCTCTTGGCTCTGTGTCTGGAGGTAAGACTTGCCTTGAACCTGTCTATCATAACATGGCTCTCAAGTTTTTCATCAAACCCAATAAGGAATCCAATGTTTATCATTCTGGTTGTGTATTTTACAGTTGAAAGAAATTTAGTTACAAATAATTCACTTAGGCCAAAAATACTTTTTTTTATTAAAGAAAGCCCCAAACTCCCTGGTTTAATAGTAGAGATGTTATTGTTTTAGACAAATGATGGTGCTTTACCTGGGATCAGCCAGAAATCTTGCTTTATTGATGCCTAAAGAACAAAGCTGATCATTTGCAATCACTATCATTTTGAGATATGTCAGCCCAAGAGCAGCAATAAAAAAAATTACAAGCCATCTTCAGCTTTTAGGTATTGTATGAGTTCTAGAGAATTGATGATTAAATGTTGACAAAAGATAATCTGTTAACAACTTAATGTTGATCATGTCAAGATATTTTTTCAGTTTTCCATCTCAGAATATATAATCTCAAAAGACTGAATTTTCTGTTTTATGAATCATAAACATTTGAGCTGCAGAACAACCCTATTTGTATGCAGAACCTCAGTAGTTTAAAAATGGCTATAATTCCTTGTCTTTTTTTTTATTATTTATGATGATGGGAACTCATGGGTACCTCAAATAGGCATCCGGTATACAAAGTCTTATCAAAGTATTCTCTCTAAGCTTTACAGTGAATTGTTGTATGAACAGTTACAACTTCAGGAGATGCTTAGTATTCTGAGGTATATGTGCTGGTATTTGAATATAAATGTGGTGATTCATATTCATGGGGGTATGTGATTGTGGACAGAGGCACAAAAGCCACTAAAAATCAGAAGGCTTACACACCCAGCCCACCTTCTACAGCAGGTCAAAAGAACTTGTAGCTCAGTCTCTGAGGATTTCTTCTATTACAAATATGAAAGGGGGATGCTTAAAGAAATGGTCTGAAATTTAATAATAATAAAAATGCTGCCCAAGACTTATGTTCTGCTTGATGGCTCCAGAGAGTAGAAAGAGATTATGTTAAAGCATAAATGGAGCTTTAACATTTTTAAATCCAGAGGGTCTAATCTAATCTAATCCTTTTCAATCCAATTTTTAGAACTGCAGCCTAGACATCAGATTAAAGGGAGTGCTTTCCTTTCTAGGCCATTTCAAACAGACTGAGCACCTGTGCTTCTGACCCTCCTCTAAGCACTTTTAAAAAGCAGTGATTTAGAAGAAACAAAAATAGAAGCAATCACAGATATGTGTACACATAGACGCATGTGTATAGAGGTGCACACGCACGAGTCTGCTCATACTGCTTAAAGAATTACTGTTATGTACTACTTGTGAATGCACAGAAGTGGGCACTAGATTAGAGCACGCTGTACAGCTGATAAATATTACTGTACAGTGTGATTCAATGGTTTCTGCTTCACCCCGTTCCGGTTCCCAGTGCCCCTTGCTGCTTCAATCCGTCCCAGGTCTACTTTCCATCTGAGGGCTAGAGGCCCACACATAGTTCAGCAAAGCTGGCTCCACTTCCAGCCGTTTCCAGTTTGCTTGAATTATCCTTTATGTGAAAGCTACTGCTGGGTTAATTAACTTTAATTCTCTTTCTTGCAAGCCCCCAGCCAACACAGGCCTGGAGACCTCAGAGGCTCACGCACCAGGCTCTCCTTCTACCTTGCAGCCTGCTCTTTAAAAACAGCTTTCTGCTCTCTCCTCAAATCTTTCCACATTTATTACAGGGGGAAAAAACCAAAAAGAATAAAACCTTTGCTGCATGACTGTTCTTATATTTGTCCTGAAAACCTTTCATACTCAACTTGAAATTACCATACATTTACCTGAGTGAACAAACTCCTAGGACCCTGCATCATCCTTTTGTAGTTTAGTGTAAAATTCAGCTCCGTTGCTTTCTGTGATTTTAATTCAAATAATTTACCCAGGTGAAGTTTGAATTCTATCGTTTTTGTCTTTCCTTGCAGCAGATTGTGCAATTCCTGTTTCTAAAAGATGTATTTATTCGAATCCAGATGTTAAGGGGGGAAGCAGGGGGCAGGAAGATGATAATCTTGCTAAAATTTGACACACATTCTGAAAATTATTGAACAGCATGCCACAGCCATTCACTGGTTCCTGAATGGCTGCACTCTTCCGCTGCAAAGCTGGAGTCTAGACCCGCCCGCCGGGCATCACAATTTGCTGCTCCATGCCTACGGACGGCTTTGTTCACTGTGCCGCTTCACGTGGTGCCGGCTCTCAGGTTCAAGGTGGTCCTGGGAGCCTAACAGCAAGCCGGACTCTCAGACCTTAGACACTCCCTCTGAAATAGATGTCTTAATGAGACCTCCAGGCAAATCCTGTGTTTATTTAAAGTTGGAGAGGCGGTTATCTAAAATACTCTCAGTTCTTCAAGGAATAGTCTATCTTCAGGACATCAAATTGAATCTTGTCTTGAAGCTATACACTTCCATAAACTTAAAACCCAATTTCAATTTCTGGGCTTAAAAACAAATAATTCACTGATATCATCTGTACATATGTTGTTTAATATATGCATTTATAGCATATGTATCTAATTACACAAATATACATATTCATATAAAAATATACACATAAAGATTGTGTAATTTATGTTTTATTATAACACATACATATATTCTAAAATAATTCATCTGAAATAATTCACCTATATCTTTAGAGTAATAAATGACAGCAATATATAGTGAAATAATCAAATCCTGCCAACAAACTACACCTTGAGCTGCTCTGCTCCTTCTTGAGTTCTGTATATTTGTGAAACCTGGCTCTGAGTCTGTATGCACACTGGAATAGCATAGAAGGGAGTCCTCAATGACACAAAACTGCTAAGTAGATAAAGGAATTCCAAACCCAGGGCTGCTTTGTCAAGCTGACATTTGGTTTCTTCTCAGACAAGCGACTAACCGTGGGCACAGATGCAGTCTCAGCCCTGGGTATGTTTCCATTTGCAACGATTCCGAAATGAGTCGTGTCTGTATTAAAGCTGTTTCAATGTTTGCTTGTTAAAGATAACATGTAACACGAATCTTAAAAGGTCTTATTAATAAAATCAAAACCGGAGCCAGATATTGGGTTAAAGCCGGAAGATCAGTGTAGCTAGAGTTTTCCTGCCTGGCCCACAGTCAGGACAAATCTGTGTCACCCGCCAGTCCCACAGCTGCTCAGACCCAACCAAGTAAACACAGAGACTTATATTGCTTACAAACTGTATGGCCATGGCAGGCTTCTTGCTAACTGTTCTTATATCTTAAATTAATCCATTTCTATAAATCTGTATCTTGCCACGTGGCTTGTGACTTACCAGCATCTTCACATGCTGTTTGTCATGGTGGCGGCTGGCAGTGTCTCCTCCCCACCTTCCTGTTCTCTCAATTCTCCTCTCTGTTAGTCCCACCTATACTTCCTGCCTGGCCACTGGCCAATCAGTGTTTTATTTATTGACCAATCAGAGCATTTGACATACAGACCATCCCACAGCAGATCAGAGAAGCAGAATAAGCCACAGCTTCCTTACCTCCCCAATTCGTCAGCTGATCCTGTTTCCTCCGACTGGAAGCCTGTGTCCTCATCCAAATGAATCTCAGCCGAACTACTGCTCAAAAGTCTAAAAGCTTAACCAGCTCTAGTTCCTGGTTTTCACGCCTCATATACCTTTCTGTTTTCTGCCATCACTTCCTGGGATTAAAGGCTTGAATCACCATGCCTGGTTGTTTCCAGTGTGGCTTTGAACTCACAGAGATCCAAGTGGATCTCTGCCTCTGGAATGCTAGGATTAAAGGCGTGTGCTACCACTGCCTAACCTCTATGTTTAATATTATGGCTGTTCTGTTCTCTGACCCCCAGATAAGTTTCTCGGGATGCACAATATATCAACCTCAATAACAGACCTTGTTTTCTTTTCCACACTCTTCACCTCACATCAGAGTAGTCAAATAAGACACACACACACACACACACACACACACACACACACACACACACACACCATTACTAGAATAAGATGCTGGCTGTCCTTTCTAAGAGAGACACCAGCAGTGCCCAGGTTATGCACCTATCCTCATATCTGAACACTGGCTGAGGTTCACTTGTCTCTCTAGGCTCTTCCTAAATATAAATTTGCTCTCCATGCCTTGAGCTTCTTGAAGGCTACTGACAGGCTGATCATTCAAAAGTAACTGTGACTGGGACACTTAACATTTTCTCAGGCATGTTGCAGGGTGAATAATTTGCTGACCATAATGTCCAGCTTTGTGTCTGGACTTACCTTTCACCTTATCTCCCTCATCCCATCCTCTCCTGTACCCAAGAGTCTGCTCATTCTAAATAACCCAAGGTTCCCCAAACAGTCTTTGCTTTCCCTCTTTGTGACATCATTAAACTCTGCAAACCGAAAACTAGCAGACTTGCTGAACAGAATGTTGCCAGCATGCTGCTGACCAGCTGTATGGCTTAAGCCAGTGCAAAAAAAAAATGTTTATTAAAACAGTGTAATAAATTTATATCAGAAAATTGTATGTTGAGGGCACAAAAATTTTAAAAATACAGCAAATTATAATAGTCAGTTCTCTTTCCAGTCTCCATTTCAGTACACTAAACTGTATGAGAAGACCGTGCTATCCATTTTTAAAGGCTGAAGTTCAATACTACAGTATCCAGAATAAAAACTTAAAGACTTAAAAAATACTGGTCATTTTGTATTTCAATGTAGGTAGATAAGCTAATTATTTACTTAAATGACTCAAAATACCTTAAGTCTTCAGTCTCAAGGTATCTTAAACCCACAACTGTGTTACATAATGATTTAGTGTAGACATGGTTGAATTCTAAAACATAAAATATACAATTTAAATTTTAGATGTGTAAACTTCCTTTTTTAATTTGTGAATTTTTAAGTGTTATATACTACCTCACTATAGGTAACTAATATGCTTATTAATAAAATTACTAACATTCTTTAATTTCACTTGAAGATTCAATCAACTCTATTTTTGTGCCTACAACCCCAGTGTTGAGAAACCGAGGCTGAGGACACAGAACAAGGGTTTGAAGGCTTTGAGAAAAAGCTTTTGAATTAGATTATGAAATGAAAATTGGCAAAGAAAAGGAATGAACGTCCCTGAGGCCCAAACCAGCTTGTATCACTGGTACCAATGTAGAGGCACTCTGGAGTATCCAAAGGTGGATTATAGTTTGCTATAGTCCTAAAAAAATCACACCCCAATGAGACATCTTCTCGGGAGGTTGTATGTGGGCTTGCATGAAACAGAGAGCGTGTAGGGAAATTTTGCACGTAGACAAAATCAGACAGGAAGCCTACACTGTGTAGAGGAGACAGAAAGTCCACACTATGTGACCACAAGCCCA
>CABHPQ010144079.1:0-20596 GCA_902168405.1 Peromyscus aztecus | reverse complement strand
ACTGTGTAGAGGAGACAGAAAGTCCACACTATGTGACCACAAGCCCAGTCCTGTTTGTAGCAATGCCATTTGTACTGTGAACTCTCTTTGTCCCTGGTCTCTCCCTCCCTGTATCTCCCTCCCTCCTTTATTAAGAAAAAAAGTGTATCCTTTCTTAGTAAATAATCTTGCTTTGCTTGATACTATCTTTCTGTGTCTGTCCAATTATTTGTTGGGAATACAAAACCTAGTACCCCTACAGATTTTCCCTTCGAATCCAGATAGTAGTCATTGTCAAGAGTTCCAGGCCAGCCTGCATTACAGAGTGAGAAAACACTGGCTGAAAAACAAAACAAAACAAAAATAATTTCCATGTATCAGGTATATCTGCTCTAATTTACTTCATTTGAGTAAACTTGGTAGAAATGTATGACCTTAGTTCCCTTTTCTTTTAACATTAATGCATAGAGGGAGGGGGGAAACCAACTCATTGTATAGCCACCTTGGGAAGACTTTAAGGAGACATCAATATAAAATTTTGTTTCTCGGCTCAAAACTATAGTTAAAAACATGAGTAGAAAAGGACTTTCTTCTAACACCAAGTCTATCATGATAATCTCAGGATGGGTGTGTAACCTTTATTCCAATAAACACTCAACCTGAAAATGTTGATGGAGTGCTTGAGAGATGGTGTAAAAAAATCAGTCACCAATGACAAGAAACAACATGCACCGGTTAATTATTACTACATGTACCTAAACGATGGATGCCAAGAAAAATAAAATCAAAGAAATGGGAGAAATAAAAATATTTTGACCCTTAGAGAATGTCTTTGCACACTTCTCCCCGGAGCACCTCCCTCCCCACTGGCAATTTGACAACACGGTACGCCTCCACCTGCTAATTAACTCAGCTGTCAGTCTCTCCCCACCCCCAACCTTGTTTGCCACCTGCAAGGTCTGCTGCCAGGCAGATGACAATAAAATGCAAACTTAAACTCCTGAAGAGGACTCTGAAATGTGGCTGGGTAGAGGGAAACAATACTGTAAGTTTCAAGGAGAAAACAGTTCTAGATGGGAGCGGCCTGTTCTACCTCCATGGATTTTTTTTTTGGGGGTGGGGGGGGGTGGAAACCCAAACACAATGTAAAATCTTTGTGTTCCTTATCACTCTAGGGCGTAGGAAACTTTTGTCAAAGGAAAGGAATCAGAACATCATCAAAATGACAAAAAAAAAAAAAGAGAGCCTTTCTTTAGGAGTAGCTTAGGTAGGGTGCCTAAAGATGGGAATAAAACACATAACCATCCTGTGATTCTGGCATGGCGGTATGTCTGCTAGAACAGCAGAAAGAAACGAGTAATTGCTGACTGAGCATTCAAGGACAAGAAGAAGAAATAAGTTCAGGCGTAGTGACTGAGCTTCCTTAGGTGAATTTATATCCTTTCTGTCCCCCACAAAGAGACTCCATCAAACAACTGTTCCCAAGGGAAAACAACTCAATGTGACTCTTGTTTCCTTGGTCATAGGTTAAGATGTTTACTTTTCACAGTGTAGACAAAAGAAGGAAGATTTGGCTAGGCCAAAAAAAAAAAAATGCTATGCTCTGCTAAACTGAAAGGCTTAGAATAAAAAGGAAGGCTTGAGAAATCAAAGAGCAAACAGAGATTACTGTGCTGTCAATTGACTGGGATTTTAGTTTCCTACATTGTGAGTTAGGCAACAGACTGCATCCGAAAGCTGAAAGCATTGGCAATACAGAGGGGTTGGCTCTACAGTGGAGAATGTAGTTCAAACAAAAAGACTTGGGAATTCGGAGAATTTTGAGAAACTTACTGTAATTTGTTCTTCTTGTTGGTTCTAGAACCAGTTTTGGCAGCATTGTGGGCAGGGGATGTACATAAGCCTATTGTATGTTGAAAATGAAGTCAGGAAAGAGACCCAGGAGGTGAGAGTTGTCATGTCTCTGTCTCATGTGGCAGCTTCGGAGATGCCAGCTTGGGGTGGAAATGCTTGGGGCTGGTTTCATGGAGAAGGACACTGAAGAAATGTAGTTAAGGACCGAGGCTTGCAATCTATAAAAAGAGAGCTGCACGCCATTGTAAGTAGAGTAAGATGTAAACTAAGCTTGAGAGCATAACCCATTACATTCTCAGTCAGAATGAAAACACTCATGTAGTGAATGAGATTGTGACAGAATAGATTTGAAACAAGGACCTTAAAAGAAATAATAACTACTAACAGATATTGAGTGCAGGATGCATGCTGTACTTCCTGTTAATTGATTTTGGATCTTTCAACTTATTTAATAGTCACATCCTCATAATCAACTCAACAACATTTATTCTCATATTAGAGACAAGAAAACCAATGCAGAGGAACTTGATGCACAGGATGATTTCACATCAATTGTCATCGAATATTATAAAATCACAACGAAAACTGGATGCAATGAATTTCAGCTACCATACCATGCTCCTAGGTATTCCAAAGTGTGGGTTCTCATCTTATCAGAAATCATTCTGTTTTACTTTACCTGGCTATAAAATGGGGACTATCCTACATGAACACTCTCTAAAGGAAATACTAAGAAGATGTAAACACGTTCCTGGACAGTGGCCATGGCTGGGTCAGAAACGACTTGGACAGGTCAGCCCTGGCTTAACATTGCAAACTCTGGAAATCTGACTTCTTCGTATGTTTCTTGGGAATGCCACTTACTTACCTTTTGCAATTCTTTTTCCTCATCTTTAAGCAGGAGTGATGATTGTGTAGCACTGGTTGGATTTTTGTATGACTAACCATATTATTATATGTTAAACACTTACCAGAGTTTGTGAGCGGTATTATGAGAGCCTAGCAAGCAGATGTCATGATTGGGCCTTAGATATGGTGGCTACAGGAGCTCCACAAAATCGCTGAAAGTTTTTGGGAAAGTTATTGGAGGGCTTTACTTTCTAAAAGTGAAAATAAAATAGAACAAAACAAAACTCAGGAATTCAATGAAAATGTAAATTCGGGACATACTGTTTAAAACAGAATGAGGCAAGCAGCTGCTTCCAGACATCTGAAGTTGTTCGTGTGAACGTTTTCATTCTTGCCTTTGCATTGCCATAGCTCCGGTAAAAGATTAAGGCTAGAGTAAGAGATGGTGGCAACGATAATGTCTTGGTTTGGATTCCTGAGATATAAGGCAAGAGTTCAATGCACACGAATTTTGAAGGGAAAGCTCCTTCTAGAAAGTAAGGGCAACAGAATAAACAGAGGACATATTAGAGATGTGGCTTCAGGTAAAATATCGTGTTCATCTGATATGTGAAGTTGAACTTTGGAGTAGGACTGTCCTCAGGTAGCCAGTTGCAGATTGGCACCACTTGAAGGCCCATAGGCCTGAGTCCTTGACTGTGTAATGTCAGAGACTTAACCTCCTGGGCATCCTTGCTTGCAAAGCTTCCAATGAAGTGAAGACCGTTCTTTGGAGGAGGTGAGACATGAGAATATTCAACAGCTGGAAAATGAGTGAACCGAGAGAAAAGGAGTCTGTGGAGGACAACAGCAGCCTCCACCAGACAGAATTAATAAAATCAACTCAAATAAATCACAGTATTAAAGTTTACTGGGAAAGCTAAGGGCAATTCTGATGATATATAGTCATGCAAATAAAGAAGTCCACATTTACTCTCTTAAAAGAGAGCTATGGATTATCTTGAGAACTTTTAAATTTTATTTTTCCTAATACATAAATGCATAGAAATCACACACATAAATGAGGCATGATGTTATATTGTGATACATGTATAGCTTGTATAATGCTCCAATCAGGTTAAACACGATTATCTCCAAAACATTTTTTATGCTAAAATAATCACAGAATTCCATCTTTCAGCTTAGTGCAGAGCAGTGCATTAGAGTTGTCTGTCTTCTCCCAACTGCACATAGCACAGCTCACTTCCTGCTCCTATCTAAGTACTGCTTGGTGCTTATTGGGGGATCTCCCATCTTCCATCCTCTGCTCTCCCTCGCCTCCAATAAACACCACTTCATCCTCAACTTCAGTGGGATCAGCCTTTGTAGAATTCACTCATCAATGAGTTGTAGCACTTGACTTTCTATGTCTGACTAATTTTACTAATCTAGAATGTTTTGGGGATTGGTTTGTCACAAGAACAAATTGCTCAGCCTGGAAGAATGTCTTAGAATATATTAGAACCCAGGAGGTCCTGGGTTTGATATTTAGCAAAGCAAAACTAACCAACTGAACAAATTCTTTTGGAGTGCAGTCAAATATAAAAAAAATATGCTAACAAGCACTGTCATCAAGAGAATATTTGAGGCAATTTTGACAGGTGTTTGAAGGGAATTATTCATGCAATTATTGATTTATAGCTTATGTTGTTGCAATGAAAGTATCAGTAGCTATACAATTAGATTAATGATGAAGTAATTTAAATTAAATTAGAAAAACGATCAATGAGAGAGGTAAAAATGGGAATGAAGTCAGGAGTGGGATTATCATGTAGGAAGTCAAATAATGCAAATTATGTCCTTTTGTAATATCGAATACAAACGTGTTACAAGTTGGGAGTAATCTGATGAAAAATCAAGGGAAAACCAGCTTCACTGTAATACCTCCCCCACTTTTTTTTTTCATCTAACAACTCAATAGAGGAGCCCACAGGGAAGTGACAACTCCCAGCCTCCTTTGATAAACTTGAAAAGTTTTCTTCTTGATTATTGAAGAAGAGACCTGCCCACCTAAGCAAAAAGTGTGTCAAACTGTAGCCTTCCAAAGCACCTTCGATGAACAATGTTCTAGGAAGCCAGATTGGTGAGGAAGGAATGCCTGGTTTTAATGACAGTGCTTTTTATTGCCTGAATTCCACACCCGTTAAGGTCCACCTTCCATCCACTTTCAGATTCTGCTTGGCTACCACCCTTAGAACGGTGATGGCTGTTTGTATAAAGTCCCAAACCTGTTTGTCTCTCAAAACCTCTCCTCTCCCTCTGTTTGCCTTTGATAATGTGTGGTAAATGTGGCATAACGAAAGTACACACTGCCTATAAAATCTACTTCCTTCTTGCCCTGCAAATTTATGCTCAAGAGCGTTAGACGTATCGCCTCCCTCTTGCTGGTGGCGATTGCCTCTCTCCGTTAGCAACTGCATGAAAAATCTGCTGCTCTCAGAATCCGAAATTTGTATCCAAGTTCACGCAGGTCTTAACTATCTTACAGGAAGTAAAGGCATACTATAAATTGCTAAAATTAATCATGGACCCCCCCCCACCCCCCCACACACACACCTGGGGAAAAGTGTCCCTGAAGCACTTGAGCCATGAAACCAGATGGTACGCTATGTGTATAGAAGCTGTTTGCCTAGAAACTGGACCAGATCTGTAAACACTCAATCAATATTTGAAGGTTAGGAGCCAGCTGTTTTTCAGGATGCCGTTAAGTGACGGGAGCTCATCAGCCGGCCTCCGGTAAGAGGTATCTTTCAGCCTGGCCGCTGAACCTGCATTCCTCCGTTTCACGGCAGCCACGTACTCATTTCAACCATTTCCACAGGGCTCGACAAACCTAACACAGATTGTCGCCATACTGCTGTGATTCTTTTCTCAACAGTTTTATTCATTTAGTGCTGGCAATAACTAACTAATGGACCGACTGTTTATTTGCCTGGCATCCCTTCCTGAATGCTCATTGACCAGTGATTCACTTCGACGTGCATGTGGTTTTGGTTTAATTTGCCATTTTAGTGTTGCCAGGGACCTCACAGGTTTACACTTGCCATGCACCAATAAACTTGCTTTTTATAATTGGAGAGATCTGCTGTGCTCCCCAATACACATGGCAGAGGGATCTTAAAAGTCAATTAATAATAAAAGCAGTTCAATGAGTATTTTGTCAAACTATTTGTTTGGGGGACAGCTGAAATCCATGTATCAAATCTAATTCTCACAATAAAACAATAAAAAGATTATTTCTATGGTTTCTACCCCATCAAACAAAATATTTCAGTCTAAGCTGATGCGGTTTTCAAGTTCTTATGTTTAGCTGCACTGAACTTGAATACAATTCCACCCCAGACCTCGTTGTATATATTTCTTGTCCTATTAAACTGAAGCTCCGTGGATGACAGGAAGTTATTGTTTACAGAGGAGTCTTGTTTGATGTAAGGAAATGGAGTTCGTAACCGTATCTTTTCAGCACACTATGCTCTGTGAAAATGAAAATGGAATCAAGAATTACTAGCATTTTTTTTTTCTGGTGAAAGATTGTCAGTTTTATTAGCAAATTATCTAACCCCTCATAATACATTTTCCATCTAAAACAGGAAAAAAACTGAGGATGAAAGTTGACTAAAATAATGCATGAAAACACAGCAAATTGCAGTAACTTGGTAAATTATTGCTGTTACTAATATCACAATTTAATACTTAAAATACGTGGCTTAAAATGGCAAGCTTTTAATGACACTGTCTTTTAGGCTTATATTTGGAACACCATAGCTGTGATGTTGGTTCCTCATTAAATGATTTCCGAATGTGTAGAAATAACAATATTCCTTTTGAGTTTCTTCTGAGTTAGTGATGTTTCATCAAAATAACCGTTCAAGGGGGATAATGTGGGAATAAATTTAAGGTGATAGAGACTATCATTGCAAATTCATATGAATGACTAAAATGCTGAGGAAATTTCAGACACATTTGACAAGCAAACAAGGTTTGTTGTAGCATTAAAATACAATATGAAGCCTAAAATACTTAAAATAGTTTAGATTTGGTGCTTGAATGAGCAGAATTGGAACAAAACAAAAATGAGCTGGCATGTATGAAAAATAAGGTATGCTGTTAGTCAGACTGGAAGAATTATTTAATAAATGATGCTAAAACAACTTTTAAATAAAACCATAACAACAGATCTGCAGCGTTTTACCTCAGATCATGGTTTCTAGTGTATTAAAGACACATATCTAAAGTGAGTACAAAGCAGAAACTCTTAAGGAAATACAGAGTATTCAAATGTTGCTAAAGAAAACTACTCCTAATAATAATAATAATAATAATGATAATAATAGTAACAATAATAACAACAACAATGTGGACAAATGACATTTTATTGCCTCTTTATAAATAAAAGCTAATATAATAAGATATTTAAATCAACTCATGAAGATTAAAACAATTAGAAAATACAGTTGATAAAATGCTTGAATAAGAGCTTATAAAAGACTCATGTGTACCATTTGCAAAAGCAAGAGTGTCTGGGATGGGGGAGGGGGTGGGGGAGCCTAGGAGAAAAGTCATGAACTCAGAGAGTAGATACAGTGAGCTTACAAATTTAATAAATCTAATAGATAATTAGCATATACATTTAAAAGGCCATAAGATAATATGTTGCTGCTCCCAAGATAAAACATCTTTCAAATTTATTTTTCAATGAAAATGTAAAGTGTGTGCACTCATGTAATTTACAATTCAAAAATTAAAGTGAGCCACTCTTTTCTATTCCCAGTTCATCAAATCAGTTCCAGAAGAACATCAATGTTAGCAACTGTTTTGTATGTGTGTGTGAGATTTTTATTTATGTATTTTTCATTGATTTTGAATCCTTTTTTTTTTTACTTTCTTTTTATTTATTCTTGGTGGCTTTTACATCATGCCTCCTGATTCCACCCATCTCCCTTCCCCCAAAATAAAACAAAATAAAATTTAAGAGTAAAAAGGGGGAAGAAAGGAAGAAAGGGAAAACCTCGTTATGGAAGGTGCAGTGTGCTACAGTGAGTCACACAGTAAACCCCTTCATTCTTACATTTTTACGTGCAGGCGTTCATCGCAAAGAATCATTGGTCTGGTTAGAGGCCCTGGTCTCTGCTGCACAGTGGACGCTGGGGCCTCCCTGGAACTCTCCCTGAACATCCTGTTGCTGCGGTGTGTCCTGGGGAACCTGCAACCCTGGGTCCAGACGACCGACACCCCACCCACTCCGTGCTCCAGCAGATCACAGATTGGGTAGATGTTGGGGTAGGCCAACACATAGCCCTGATTCTGGGCCTGAGTAGTTGCAGCTGGCCGCCAGCTCTTCCCTGTCATCATCACCAGGATGAGCTCGCCATCATTGCCCTGGCTAGTTCACCCCTATCTCACTCTCACAGCCTCAGGACTATCTCACCCGTGCTTCTGTCAACAGGATCAGCTCTCCTGTGCTGCCCAGGCCAGGAGCAGAGCCCACTTTCCTGAGTGCTGCAGAGCTTATAACTGGGAGGGTCAGCCAGCTCGTATGTAATGGATGGTAAGGGGTAAGGAGTAAGGAGGCCATCTCTACCCCATCCACACCACCACATACAGAGCAGTAGTGGGAAACAGCTGTCCCATGCTCACAACTTGCTTGCGGGCTGGCCCACCCACACCTCCATCAGCAGGGTTGGCTTGCTTGTGCTGCCTAGGCACGGTGCAGGGCCCGCTCTCCCGAGTGTTGTAGCTGGTGGTGGGCAGGGACAGCTCTCTCACTCTTATGAGCTCAGGGCCAGCTTTCCCATCTGCCTGAGGCATGGACAAGGAGGGGGGGGGGAGAGTTAATTTTGAATCTTAATTTTAATGAAGTCATGGTCCAAAGTTTGTGAGGAGAACTTGCAGTGGGGGGAATGTAAGATATCACCACAGAAAATAATTTGGCTCTCCAAGGGTTACTGATTTTTAAATTGTGAACCCATTAATTTTCACTCCACAATTTAGGAATTTATCTGAAAGCTGTAAAATCGGAGACATGAACAAAGGATTTGTGAATTGACATTTACGTTGTATTTATAATGGAGAGAGACTAGAACAATGTTCATATATAAACAGCCATTGGAGATGCAATCCGAGTGATCCTGTCTTTCATTTTTCTGGGGTAGACTACTCAGAGCTCTTATTTACCAAAGAGAAATAGAGCATATATAGACAGAGAGAAGGAAAAGGAAGTACATGGGGGGGGGGGGGGGACAGGAGGATTTACAGCAACTCTTTGTTGCCCTTCAATTTGCTCATGCATTAATTTATTTGTATCCTAAGCATACACTCCCATTAGCATCCAGCGAAGATTTTCTCACCAAAATATACAGTAGTGAGAAAAGGAAAACCTTCCGGTGGCATAGAAGTAATCCTATGATATAACAGGATTTTCTGGAGATATTTTCCCCCAACATAAATATTTAAATCATGCTAAGTATTTCCCATAACAAAAATAAAACAGAAAAAAGCATAAAAATGCAAATTCTATTGAAACTTCTATTACAGTTGCATTATATTCGTTGCTGATTTTGAAAGAACTTGTATTTGCACACTTTGTATATGCAGAAAGAGGGAATTATCTAAGCTGCTTCGGGCAAATTTTAAGTCTTACTTCATGATTTAATTTATGCATGTGATATCCCCCATATCATTAATTTTATTTCAATGAATAAAATCTTTTTTTGGGGGGGGGAAGGGAACAGGTGTTTTCTCTGTGTAGCCCTGGCTGTCCTGAAACTCACTCTGTAGACCAGGCTGGCCTCAAATTCAAATATCCTCCTGCCTCTGCCTCTTGAGTGCTGGGATTAAAGGTGCTTACCACTGCCACCAGGTAAGTGCATTTCAAAAAAAATGTACTAAAATGAAATGATAAAGGTGATTGAAAATTTTAAATAAATTGTGGCACTTTAAGCAACACCGGCATAGAAAAAGATAGAGAAACTGACTAGACACACATTCTAAACTAATAATTTTAAATGAATTCAGTTGACAGAATATCATTAAAAAGAAAACAAAAACTAATTGTCATCACTTAAGTCCTATTATGATAAGGAAATAATAGATAAACCCCAAGAAAGATTAAGAGCTACACAGAGAGATGTGTCTCAAAAAAAACCAAACAATGGTAAAAACAAAACAAAACAAAGTAGTAGGAAATAATTCATAAGGTAATCAGTGACATGTAAAAAATGAAATGCTGTATGTAACCAACTCCCAACACCAAGTGAAAAACCAAGGGAACATCACCTGCTCCAAATAACAAAATTGTAAGCTTGTGGAAATATTATTTTTGGGCCAGTAACAGATGAATTAGTGGTTTCATACACTGATGGAAATATAAATGGCTATAATCATTGTAAAATGACTTATTAATATTATATATTGCATAAATGTAATATATTGATAATACAAATATCACATAATACTAAATATGCAAAATATTTAAGGCTCATCAATTTAATTTTAGAATTTATCTTGAGGAAATTAAGTCAGTTAACAAAATATATGCAGTACTACATCATCATGCTACATATGACATTAGAGTCCTTTTTTTAATTAAATTTTTTCATTTATTTTACATACCAACCAGTTTCCCCTCCCTCTTCTCTTCCCATTTCCTTCCTGCTCCTCCAATCTATCCTCCCATCTACTCCTCCTCTATTCAGAAAGGGGCAGGCCTCCCACGGGAGTCAACAAAGCATGTCTTATCATATTGAGGCAGAACCAAGATCCTCCCTCTGCATCAAGGTTGGGTGAGGCATCCCTTCATGGGGAATAGGTTTTAAAAAGCCATCTCATGTGCCAGGGATAGGCCCTTATCTCACTGCTAGGAACCCCACAAACAGACCAAGATACACAACTGTCATCCACATGTAGAAGGCCTAGGTGGGTCTCATACAGGCTCTCTAACTGTGGGTCCAGAGTCCATGAGCTCCCATTAGCTCAGGTCAGCTGTCCCTGTGGATTTCCCCTTCATAATCTTGACATTCCTGGCTCATATAATCCCTCCTTGCTCTCATCTACTGGACTCCTGGAGTTTGGCCCAGTGCTTGGCTGGGGATCTCTGCATCTGCTTCCATCAGTTACTGGGTGAAGGCTCTCTGTTGACAATTAAGATAGTCACCAATATGATTATAGGAGAAGTCTAGTCCAGGTACCCTCTCCACTATTGCTAGGAGACTTAGCTGGGGCCGTCCTTGTGGATTCCTGTGAGTTTCCCTGGCGCCAGGTTTCTCCCTTATCACATAATGGCCCCCTCTATCAAGATATCTCTTTCCCTCCATCCTGCCCCCAACTCATCCAGTCAGATCCCCCTTCCCTCTACCTCCCACTGCCCCCAGTTTACCTAGGAGATCCCAGGGAAATCCATGTGTCACTCTTAGGGTCCTCCTTGTTAGCTAGCCTCTCTGGGGCTATGAGTTGTAGCCTGGTTATCCTTTGCTTTAAATCTAGTATTCACTTATGAGTAAGTACATACCATGTTTGTGCTTCTGAGTCTGGGTTACCTCACTCAGAATGATTTTTTTCTATTTCTATCCATTTCCCTGAAAATTTCAGGATGTCATTGTTTTTTACTGCTGAGTAGTACTCCATTGTGTAAATGTACCTCATTTTATTTATCCATTCTTTGGTTGAGGGACATTTAGGTTGTTTCCAGGTTCTGGCTATTAAGAATAATACTGTTATGAACATAGTTGAGCAAGTGTCCTTGTGGTAAGATCCAGCATCCTATGGGTATATGCCTAAGACTGGTATAGCTGGGTCTTGACATAGATTGATTCCCAATTTTCTGAGTACTACCATACTGATTTCCAAGTGCCTATACAAGTTTACACTCCCACCAGCGGTGAGGAGTGTTCCCCTTATTCCACAACCTCTCCAACATAGGCTATAGTTAGTGTTTTTGATCTTAGCCATTCTGAGAGGTGTAAGATAGTATCTCAGAGTCATTTTGATTTGTATTTCCCTGAGAACTAAAGATGTTGAACAATTCTTTAAATGTTTCTCAGCCATTTATGATCTTCACCAACCCCACATCTGACAAAGAGCTCATCTCAAAAATATATAAAGAACTCAAGAAACTAGACATCAAAATACCAAATAATCCAATTAAATAATGGGGTTCATATGTAAACAGACAATTTTCAACAGAAGGATCTCAGATAGCCAAGAAACACTTAAAAGAATGGTTCAACCTCCTTAGCTATTAGGGAAAGGCATTATAGTACTTTTAACAAATTTTTTTTTTATCTATTAACCTAAAAGATGTTCACAATGTTCTTTAAGGAGAGAGATGCAAATTGAAAGGTAAATTATCAAGCATGAGCCAAATAAGTGACCATTTCTGTTTCTTCCAGTCCAAATATGTGCATTTGATTACAGGCAGATGGGGACAGAGTTTCTGAAAATGTTTACACAGACTACTCAGAGTGTTAGGAAGAGCAGAGACTAGGTAGAGAAATTACTATTCTTCTGAATGATTTTAAAATTTTTAGATCAGCTAATTTTACTATTAAATGTGCATTTTGTATTTTATAAGTTATATATATATATGTATATATATATATGTATAAATTAAGAATGGGTCTTTTCTATAAAGTTTTGGCAGCCCTGGAGCTTGCTGGGTAGACCAAACTGTCTTAAAATGCAGAGATACTCCTGCCTCTGCTTCCTGAGTGCTGGGATCAAAGGCATGCACCACCATGTCAGCCTTAAGGTATTATTTTTCTTTGCAATTATAATATAATCATGTAATTTCCCCTTACCTCTTCTCCCTCCAATCCTTCTGATACAACCCTCCCTGCTCTCTTCCTAATTCATGGCCTCCTTTTTTTCATGAATTGCTCTTGCATGTGCTGCAGGACTCTGTCTGAAATAAGCACTCCGACACCAGTGACAGTGGAAAAGAGGAGATGTTGCCAGTGGAAGCCAGGACAGCTGTTGAAGGGCTTTGATCCTGGGTCCAGTTTATTCTTGTTTTATATTCTAAAACCACAAGGTGGGATGAGCAAACAAATGGGATTGTGCAGAAGCATAGATGGCATTCACCAGGTTCTTAAGGTCAATGACCCATTGTTTCAGCTATTCCTCCAGGTCACTCTGGTCCAGGAAGCAAGTGAAGTCATGCTTGGCAAATAGGCGGTACAGGCAATGCTTTAAGTAAGTCATTAAATCAATAAATCAATAAGTATTTAATAATTGATTTTTTTTCTACCTTATTCCACTTCACATGCATATGTGTTTCTAAATATAACCTACTCATTTTGTTCTGTATAATGTTACTTATGTATATTTTCATATATATATACATATATATGTACATATATATGTATGTACAACATAATTCTTTATGGATTCTTTGGGATTTTCACATCATGCACCCAATCCTGCTCACCTCCCAGCCCTTCCGTATTCTACTCTCACCCCTGCAGTGATCCCCTCAAAAGAAAACTCTCCCCAAAATTAATTAAAAACAAACAAACAAAAAACCCCACCTTGCTCCTCATCTTTTCTGTCTCTCTAACACTTCTTTATTCATCCTAGTGGCATGAGGAGCTTCGGAATACCTTTTTGTCCAATCAGCCCCACCTGCCAAGGACCATGTCTCAGTCTGTGATGATCCTATCACAGCCAGAGTCTGTGGCCCATGTTGCCTCCAAAGACTACAGGAATGCCAATGGTCTAGGCTGAAACCTGTGTCCATACTGATGTCTGAGGTGAGGGCCATGCCACTGCCAGGGCCATGACTATCTGAGTGGCCTGCTCTGTTACCTGGGGCCATCATGTCATTCAGGCTTGGGCTGCTGTTGAGGGTCAACACAGCAGCCAAGGTCTGAACTGATGTCCTTGGTTCCTGTTACCATTGAGGATGCCTAGGAGCTAGTCAGAACCTGAGAGACCATGTTGATGTCAGAGGGACAACATGATCTGAGTGGCTTGTGCTGCCACTAGGGCCATGGTGACATCTGGGCCTAAGTTGCTGCTTAGGGCCATGTCTGATTCCTTGGTCCTGCTGCAGCGGGGGTCTGTTTAGATCTCCATGGCCTGTGTTATCACAGGGGGCCAAGGCTGAGCCATCCTCACCCTTTACTGACTCTGGGGTAGCTGCCCCCACTCCCAGCTGTTTATTACAGCAAGAGAACTGGCTCCACCCCTTGCCTGATGATCTTAGTGGCCTGTACTGACTGGGTCAACTACCATCCAGACCCATATCCTGGGCCTAACATCTACCCCATCCATGACCTGCGGGAGCATGTGAAGGTACTGGTCTGCGGAACCATAGCCCCAGGATCTCTATGTCTCACGGAAACAGCAGCGTATCTGAGAGGAGTTTCAGTGAGGGTCCAGTGATGATGGTGTGCCAGAGGCCAGAGGCCTTGAATCAGACCAATGACTCATTGCAACGAACTTATGAATATTTCCAGACTGATCAGCTGGTATTGGATAATTTGTTGGTGTGCTCTTCCTTGGGGAAGACTATTTCTCCTGCTCTCAGCATTCCTTAGTTGCTTGTATTTCTTTGTGTTGGGTTGAGGCTTAAAATTAAAAAAAAAAAAATCAATAATTTATGTCTTGTATTACCTTACATTCACTTGACAAATAATTTCTCAATTCGTGTCTTTTATGAAACAAAGTAAATTTATGATAAAATTAAAATGGCCTCATTATTTTAATTCAAAGTCTTATTACAGTGCTGTTCTTGCTCCATGCCTCAAAGGAAGTTTACAACATCTCTTAGATGTGAGAATACACTTACATTCACAATTTTCACTGAGATTTATTTTCTATTTTCCCTCTAACAGAACAACAAATATCATTTTCCCACTTTGTTTTGCAGAGACAGAGCCAATTAAACAATTCATTACAACTGTTGGATGAAGGAGATTTAGAACAATGTGGTTCCCAGCGTGTTTATGTACTTGGGAGGCTTCAGTTCAGCAATCTTCTGAGGTAAGGAAGTCACAGTTCAGAAGGAAAGTAGATGTGGGCGGTCCCTGAGGGGAACTGGGAACAAATACCTTTCCACATGCTGGGTGCAGCTGTGACTGAAGAGAAGACACCCTTTGAGCCATAAGTGTTTTAGAAAATCAGCAAGACAAAAGAAACAAAACACAAAACCCTCAGAGGCCAAAATTTATCTGCTTTCATTTGGTTACTTAGGAAACCCAGTTATTTCATTTTTTTTTTATGTTTCAAGTTACTTGTTATTTAGTTCTCCACATAATAAATAATAATTATCCATACAGCTGATTAGAAATGTGATTTTTTTTCCTATCTTTGGTCTCAATATTTTTTAATATACTTGAAATATATTTAAGATCTCACAGAACTTTTGGGGGATTTTAAATTCATTGATCAATACAACATATTTAATTAGAAATTAGAATGCGAAAAATAATTTATTGACTCAGTAAGTGACAAAGTGTATCATTGCATAATAACATAACCTACTTTTTGAAAATAATTAGGTTTCCAAAAAATAACATTGAATTTTAAATGATACAAATTTTTAAGATCTAATTTAATAATGGCTGCTTCGTATCACACATGCATTGCTTTATTGAAACTATTCCACTATACATATGTGTGAGATAATAGGTATTTTTTAGTATTATTATAAAACAATTTTGATATGGTCCTAGATGAAGCTTTCAAAGACCAGATCATTCTTTGATACTTTTGGCCTAGAATACTAGTTTAGTGTCTATGTGAGAACAAAGAAACAGACTACATTAATCTCAACTAGATAATGTGAACTAGATGGCTATTCCATGCAATTTAGTACCTGGGCAAATGTTGATATCAAAAGAAAAATAAACTTATTCGTTCTTACTTGGGTTAAAGAGAAATGGGTGGAAGTAAAAACATTGCTGGGAGGCCCTGCCACGACCCATGCTTTCTAGTTGTTTTCTGTGTCTGTTTAATTTTAAGTTGTTTTCTTTTATTTTTGAGATTATAATATAATTACATTATTTCTTCCTTCCATTTCCTCCCCCAAAGCTTCCCAATATCCCTCCTTGCTCTCTTTCAAATTCATGGCTTCTTACTTCATTAACTGCTCTTATATGCATATATGTGTAAAATATATATATATATATGTATATTTATATATATCTGGCTCAGTCTGTATAAAGTTGGATGGCATGTATGTTTTCAGGGCACACTATTTGGTATCAAATAACCAATTGAGAAAACTATTTCTCTTACTCTCAGCGTTCTTTAGTTGCCTGTGGTTCTTTGTGTATGGTTGAGGCCTTGTGGGCTTCTCCCATCCACTTTGGCATGTCCATTGTTGATGTCCTCATCAGCTCTTGTTTAGACATTCCTGTTAGTGAGAGTTCATGGGTGTTGCTTCTGAAATTGCTAGGAGATACAATCTCACAGCAAACTCTCTGGTCCTCTGGTTCTTACAATCTTTCTGTCCACTCTTCCTCAATGTTCCTTAATCATTAGGTGTGGGAACGTTTTGTAGATGTATCCTTTTGTATCAGGCTCCACAACCTTGCATTTTGATTGGTTGTAGTTTTCTATAATGGTCTTCAAAGAGAAGTTTCCTTGTTGAGGGGTGAGGACGGCAGGTATCTTTGGGTAAAAAGTAACATGTTTATATTGCTTTCAAAACTCTTAAAGCAACTGGCCAAGTTAGTGAAGTTGGACTTCTGTGTGGACTGCTTCCAAGGAAAGAAAAACAGTTCTTGATTCCTTTGCTTTCCATGGCCAGAGACAAATTTTTCTAATTTTAAAAGGGGTACTTGATCCTACAGGAGCAAAGCTAAAACAAGATGTATTACATGGAGATTTTTGTTTTTTGTATTGCCCATTGTCTTAGACAGAAAGCAACAAGTTACTCTTCCTAACAGTAGTCTCTGTTTTGATACAGAATGTAACTCCACCCAGGAGATTATCAAGGAATTGGGTCAGTAACTATAGATCAGGAGGCATTATAATTATGCAAGACAAAGACTAAAGATTTGAGCAAAGGATGGATGATTTAACACTACTGGCATAACACTTGTACAGGGATACCTTGATTATGCACTGAACTTGAAGACTTCTTTTAGACACCATTATTTGAAGATTAATTGCTTTGATCACTCTTGCTTCTATGTCGACATCCATAGGAAGAAGCCACTTCGTACTGGAATCATCTGTCTCATATTTTGTCCTCTTTAGTGAGCCATCTTCTAGAGTAAAGTTGGTTTGTTAGGAAGAAGACTGAGCAAAAGTTCTTTGCTTAAAAACCTCTGTGCACACTGGAAAGTTTGGAAACTTTCAGCAGATCCTTTATATTACATGCGCGTTAGAATATGGGAAGCCCTCACTTTGCAATAACAAGCCCTCTTGTTAATTGGTAATTGTCTGAGAAAAAGGCTTTCTTAATCAAAATGAAGGTTTGTTCAATTGTACAGAATTCTCTTGTGGAATAAATTGTCTATGCCTCATTTGTTTTTGTCAGAAAATTATATTACAGAGTTTTATTTTGTCGATAGCTGGCTGTCTATACCCACAAATCATTTACTTGTTAGTAAAATAAAATTGGGGGTAGAGAAATAAATATGACAGAGAAAGAACAATGGCTAATTTCAGAAATATTTCTTTTTTTGAGACAAGATCTTACACTGTAGTCCTGGCTGGCCTAGAGCTTTATGTAGTCATCCTGCCTCAGCCTCTTGAGGGATTGAGTAACAGGTGTATGTGCTACCACACCTGACTGCATTATGTATTTAATTTCAAAATATAGGTTCACATTTATAAAGCGTTACTTACATCCATACTATTGGGACTCTACTTCAGAACATCCTAGAAAGACAGAGGACAAGGATTATCATTAACGTATACATACATATTAACTTCAAATCCTTAACTTTATACCTCTTGGAGCTATTAGAGATTCTTAAGTCCAAATTTTCTTTTTAAAGAGCTACTAAAATATGTATTTAAGGGACTCAGTGGTTTAGAGTGCTTATTGTTCTTGAGAAAACAAGAGTACCCACACCCGGGGGCTCACAACTTTCTATAACTCCAACTCTAGGGGATTCACTGCTCTCCTGGCTCCTGTGGGTACTCACTTGCACAGGTGAATTCATACGTACACACAGGACACACACATACATGGAAAAAACTTTAAAAACCATATTTAAATACTTATTCTTACATGAAAGTATGATTAAAGGGGATATTAGTTGGGATAAATCCCTGCATGAGTTATAGGGCCATATAAAAGGGGAGTTGTATATAATATGGACATTTAATACAATCATTTTATCTTAATTAAAATTTAATTTGTCAGATATTTCAAGTTACATTCTATTTATGTGTTAAGGCAAATATAAGTTGTTTTACTTTTATCTGTACCAAGCAAATGTAAGTTAGCCAGAGTTGAGAGCATTCTACTCACAGAATTCTAGTTTTGCTTTTCAAAATGATGCCCTGAAAATAATTACCTCTTGGGTTACAAAGATGTTAGTTGTCTGACCAAATGTTAAAAAATTTTGGAGCTGACTGGGGTTTACATGGAAATTTGTGCAATTCTTCCTTAGAGTGATTGAAATTTTTTTTACAATAAAGCAACTATATCTTTATAAATGAACAAGTAACTTGAAGTAATCAATGATAAAAAGAATTATATGTGAGGATTGAAAGTATTTCTAAGTGTATGTGGGGAATAAATTCACTTCTATGACATTTTTATATAAAATAATAGCAAAAGGTTCTGTTAGTAATGTTTTGATGAAAGATGAGACTTAAAAATCAATGTTTAATGGAAGACAAAACTTAATAGAAGGCCAGAGGGATATGGGAAAGAGTGGATGTGAGTATTAACCATGGAATGAAAAAGACTGGGTTGGATCATAAAAGGATAAAAAAAATTCACAGAAAATGGAATCATAGAAGATAGAGAAAATGACTGATAGTAACCCCATTGGGAGAGGAAATATTGCGAAAAATTAATAGATTCTAATCACATAATTCACAGAAAAATCAGCTGTTTGGAGACCTAGCACTGCTTGTCTTTGAAGTGATCAAAATTGCTTCCTGCTCAGTTCATGTCACCAGTTGTAAAATCCTTTCTGCTTTCTAACTCTTTCTCCTTTTAGCTCCAATATCATTGTTTTCTGCACACTATTGGTAGTTTCTATGAGGAACTGTAGAATGCTCATAAATTCACACACACACACACACACACACACACACACACACACCTCATCTCCTCAGCGTTCATCACTGAAGAAGGGACTTAAAGCTTATAAGAGCCAGTGGCAGTGGATGTCTTTAGAGAAACACTGTTTGTGAGACATGGCCTGGTTGTTGGATACCTGAACTTACAGTAGGGGTGCTACAAAAACAAGAGCTGCACAAGAGCTAGCCAGCACAAGTCCCAGCATAGATTGGGTATGGGCTCATGAAGTCCCATATCTAGCTGAGGTGATATTGGAAACTGATGGCTGTCATGAGGGGCTGGGGTCTATTTTTTTCAGAGATTCAGTCCCTTAGGAGGCTACCTATTCTCCAGTAGATGGTCCTATACCCATGCATATTTAAGCAATATAATGAGAAGTAGGTAGTTTTTACAAAAGAGCATGAAATCCTAATGGCATTGTAGCCTAAGTAGGACTTGTTCAATGAAACTACCATTTGACATCCCAACATGAATAAGGAGAAATCTTAAAAAGGCCCCACCCCTAGATGAAGAGCCACAGGTCATTGAAAACTGTTGAGAGAGAGAGAGAGAGAGAGAGAGAGAGAGAGAGAGAGAGAGAGAGAGAGAGAATCAGTCTTCCACAAGGATGAGCCCCCTGACAGATTACTCAATCCCAAGTGCTCAGTTCTAAATAATAAACAAATGAGTAAGACTAAATCAGCTCAGCAGGCTGCATTTATATCTACATACATTGTGTGTGTGTGTGTGTGTGTGTGTGTGCGCGCGTGTGTGTGCTCGCATGTGAGTATGTGTGTGTGCATGTGTATGTGTCACATTAATTCAAGAAGATAAGGTCATAAAATTTAGAAGGAGTAGGGTGGATACAAGAGGAGTTGTAGAGGAGAGAATATGTGGAAGAAATTATTTAAAGATATTACTCATGCATAAAATTCTCAAAAAAATAAAATAAATGTTTAAAGAAAGACATTAAACTGGAAGAGGAAAGCAGGGAAGAGAATGGGAGAGAAATTGGAAGGAAAGGAATAGGGGTGGATTTGGTCAAAATACATGTCCAGATATAAAACTCTCAAACAATAGAAATCTTGTGCACAACACAGAACATTTTCTTTTTATTAGAATATAATTTAATTTTTAAATTAAGATACAAAGTTGGAGGTTTGCTTTAGCATTTTCATGTGTACTTTAATTTGGCATACATGTGTGGATAGTCCTCCTGTCTCCCCTCATCTCCCTTTCTCCTCTCTCCTCTCTTCTCAGTCTCCCCAGTGCTCCACTGAGATGTTACATGTGTTCTACCTCATGTTGTGATGTTGTGAACCTCACTATAACACTGCTGTAGCCACAGTTCTATTTCTTTTTTTTGGGGGGGGGGTTCGAGACAGGGTTTCTCTGTGTAGCTTTGTGCCTTTCCTGGAACTTACTCTGTAGTCCAGGCTGGCCTCGAACTCACAGAGATCCGCCTGCCTCTGCCTCCCGAGTGCTGGGATTAAAGGCATGCACCACCACCGCTCGGCCTCTATTTCTTATTATAGACATCTTTTGTGCTTGTACTTTTACTTCTCATTCCCCTGAACTTTTTTTTTTTAACTTTTTTTCTCACACTTCCTAGTTAGCCAAGATTATTCAACACTGATCATAAAATAAAGTTCTTTCTCTTCCTTGTTTACATTTTTGAAAGAACTC